>JAZKJV010001439.1:911931-1197180 GCA_037367405.1 Ottelia alismoides | reverse complement strand
TACTCAGGCCACCATGCAGGCGAGAACGTCTGAAGCGATGATGAAAAGAAGCAGAGCCAGAGGGCAACCCTGTCTGACGCCCCTCTGCGGTTGGAAGGAGCCACCCTCCGGGCGCCCATTCACTAGAATAGAAAGCGACACGGTTGTGACACATCGTTTCATCCAAGAGATCCACAACTCTGGGAGCCCCCTCCTAAACAGCGTGCTCCAGAGAAACCGCCAGTCAAGAGTGTCGTAAGCCTTCGTAAAATCTACCTTCCAAAGCAGCGCCATCACCCTACTCCTTTTCCAGTCCGCAACGATCTCAGAGGCCGTAACTAAGCAATCACCAATCTGTCTCCCGGGAACAAAAGCCGGCTGAAACGGGGAGATAATGTGTTCAAGTACCCTGCTCAATCTGATAGCCAAGACCTTTGCCAAAATCAAATATAGAGCATTGGACAACGCGATCGACCTGAAGTCCTCAATCCTGTCTGCCACCTCACACTTGGGAAGTAAAAAAATGAGAGCCTTATTGAGCCTATTAAAACCGCATTGCCATGCCCAAACTCCAACAGAATCTCCAGTACATCTGCTCCCACAAGGTCCCTGACATCCTTGTAGAAGGATATCGGAAAGCCGTTTGGCCCTGGAGCACCATCACCGTTCAGACTCCACACCGCGACCTTCAACTCCTCCATAGTGAATGCCTGTACCAAGCTAGCGGCATGAGCAGAAGATAATTGCGTGGCTCCTAGACCTGTCCATCTCCAATGTCTGCTCGGGCCCCTCACGGAGAAATCATGGAAATGATCCGTCACCGCCCTGCCCATCTTTCTGTTGCCATTAACCCGGATGCCGTCAATAGAAATCGAGCGGATGGTGTTACCCCCGGCGCATCCCACTAGCGGCTCTGTGGAAGAAAGATGTATTTGCATCACCCTCCTTGATTCATTTGAGCCTGGCTCTCTGTTTCCACTCCACCACCCGCTTTCTGTCCTCGTCTGCAATCACCCACTGAGCCTCAGCTCTAAGCCCCAACTCAAGCACAGATAAAGGCTTGTCATCTTCGAGGATGTCAAGCTTGCTAACCACCTCCTCAGCCTCCACCCTGGTCGTGCGACGAGCCTCCCTAGAGTCCCGCTTGAACTGACGGAGGTGAACACGCAATGATGCCAGCTTCTGAACGAACCTCGACGCCGCGGATCCAGAGGCCGACGTAGAGGTCCAATGGGTGGAGGCCAGGTCGCGAAACGAACCCTTTAGCAGCCAAGCCTTTTCATAACGAAAGAAACCCCTTGGGTGAGAGAGATCACCAGAGTCCCAAAGGATCGGGGTGTGATCCGATCTCGTCCTCTGTTTTCCAGTAACAAAGGATAAAGGGAAAAGCTCCAGCAGCTCCGCAGAGGCAAGAAAGCGGTCAAGACGAGAACGAGAACCCGAATTCCTCCAAGTATACCTCGTGCCCGTAGAGTCGAGAACCTCGAGGTCCATAGAGTCCGTAAACTCTGCGAAATCCACCGAGCCAGGATCCTGGCCACCTCGTAATCGCGACGTATCGAAACTCGGAAGAAAGCAACGTGACGTTAAAGTCACCCCCTATCAGCCACGTACAACCCAGAAAAGCCGTCCTAGCCGCCCTCAGATCCGACCATAGCTGATGGCGTGATGAATGGTGACACGGGCCATAAATACAGGAAAGGGCGATCACGGTATTCGTGCCAAGACACTCCAAGAGGACTGTAAGGGCATGGGTGCCCTTCAACTTCGCACGGAGCACAAAAGCAGAGCTCTTCCACGCAACAAGCAAGCCCCTCGCCGAACCCGAAGCCTCAACTGATGAATACTCGTTTAGCGAACCCGCATCGAAAGAGCGCGAAATCAATTCCGAGATAGAATCCAACTTTGTCTCCTGCAGGAAGACAATATCGCAACCCCATTCTAAGAATCTCGACCCCAGAGTCTTTCTCTTCAACGAGTCACCCAGACCCCTCACGTTCCGGTTCCATGATAGAAGTTTCATTTAGAACCTGCGCTTAACCCTCGCGTACGCACCACACCCACCTTCTCCGCAATAAGGGCTTTTCGAGTCTTTTCGGAGACATCTGATAAAATTGAAACGATACAGAGAAGATTAGCATGGCCTCTGCGCAAGGATGACACGCATAAATGGAGAATGGTTCAACTTTTCGAGCGTCAAAAAAAGGGCTTTCCGATCAGAGATAGTCGGAGGTTCTGCAACGATAGCCCTCGTGCGCTTCCTTCTTCTGTATCTTTTCCCGGGCCCTTTATCAATCCCTGAAGCAGAGATAGCAACCAGCCAGAACTGGGGGCTGACGTTCCGTACTTCGCACGAAGACTCCTTCGGATGTTCTAAGGGAAGACCCCCCTGCATAACCTCGGGCAAAGTCAGCATACAAGGGCCGGCAGAGGCACACTGGTCAGGAAGAGTGTGGAGCGATTGGATTGATCAGAGGGGCTTGAATCGACGGGAAGCCGGGGCTCCAGCCCAGCGAAAGAGCCGAAGAGCAGAGGGTCAGAGCGACCTTGAAGATGGGATGGGCCAGCAACCCAGTTACCTGATAGGCCAGCAAGGAACGATCCTTCTCAAACAACGGGTCAAGAGCACCTTCAATCGATACAACAGACAGAACCGGGCCAACTCGCCCTGGAGAAAACAACGAAGGGTCCACGCGCCAGATCCGTACCCGAGGGTCCGACTTCAAATGAAACCGAGAAAGCAAAAGTGGAGATCAAACGCTTTAATAGGAACATTGGAAAGCCGAAGAGGCGCCTCGAAAACTCCCGTGCCTCACGCATCGGGAGCAACACCAGAGACGGTTGCAGACGACCGCTCAGTTCTCGGGGAAGAAGAGGAAGAAACGTCCTCGGGTACCACCGAGGGCGACGGGGGTGGGGGAGTCGAAATGAGGATTTACAGGCGAAAGGAGAACCTGCCGACGTCCAAAGAAGCCTCCGAGACGCATGGCACGTCGAAGGGGTACTCCATCGCTAACCAAGTGATCTCTGGGTTCGATCCCGGAGCCGTGCCATTGTCCAAGACCCGGATCACCGAGCCTAAATGCCTCAACGGCGAGCCCAAGCAGTGACGGTTGCGGGATAGGAAGGGGACCCCCCATACCTGTGCAACACGCGCGGCAGACCCCTCAAAAGAACCGTCCGCAAATCGCGGAAACCTCCAACGAACGGCATCCCCAGCTGCAGAACCCAGGAGGGTCTTAACCTATTGTCCTGATAAGCCGCGAACACAGCATCTTCTAGCACCTAAGAGGACAACATCTAATGTGAAAGCACTCCCAAACCGCAGCAAGAAACCCCGCTCCGATCGAAGACACGGACATGGAGCCTTCTTCCCAACAACCCACGAGGAGACTGCTCGCAAATGAAGAGGCTTCGTCCGAATCGGCATCCCTGCCCCTGCTTATAGCTTTCGACCAAGGACCCAGAAGCAATCCCCCCTCCTTCTGCTGCACCGTCGCAGGCTTCTCCCCACGAAAAAGGGCTCCTCCAAGCTTAGGACAGGCGTGACTTCTATGCCCGATCTGCCTGCAGGAAAAGCACTTTGGTGGAAGAGCGTAAAACGAAGCCAAATGCCGACGACCACTACATCTCTAACATTTCCTCCCCAGTTGCTTATGCGAAACGAGCGTCCAACTCCTCTCTGCATCAACTTCCCCGTCCGGGCAACCTTCGTTCTCACCCTTACGCCGCCAGACTTTTTTACCCCTTTCTATCTCCCTTTGGAATCGTTCTCTCCTGCTCTGCTCCCTCCTGCGCCGTTCCATCGATCACCTTCAATCATCATCGTTAACCGAGGAAGCTGTTGGAGGGGGAGGGATATAAAAGATTGGAGGACTAATTGAGATGGAGGTGAAGCACTTGGAGGCATGACTAGCAACTTGTAAGGTTTAGGGCACTTAGAGATGTTTGGGAGGATAACTAGTGGGCGCCGACCTTTTTCGCAGATTTCTAAGAACAACAGGTAGACTTTTTTATTTTAAATTTATTGAGCCTTATCTTCGATATTGCGGGACCAACATAAGTGAGACATGCTTATTTGGCGCCTCTGACTGAAAGAGAGCGTGACTACAAATTCATTTGGACATTGTGAATCCCTTTGAAAATCGAGGTCATCCTTTGGATTTAGTGGTGGGAGTGTACTTTGACTAGGAGATGATGGGCCTCCTTCCAGACTGTGCGGGATGATTCCTGTCCTATTTGCAACTTGGAGCTTGCAGATCTTGATCATCTTCTCTTTTTCTGCACAAGCGTGCAACATGTATGGGACGGGGCAAGTATTGCTTGGTTACATCCTTCCTCTCACATGTCTTTTTGGAGCAATCTTCAGTTTAGATCCCCTGTGGAGGTTTGGAGGTTGATTGCGGTGCTCTGAGCCATTTGGCTGTCACGCAATGGAGTCATGTTTAGGAATGAGTGATATCATGTGTAAAATGTAATCTCCCTGAGCAGATCTCTTCTTGAGACCTTGTTTTTGTAAGTTTTTTACCGCTTTAATATAGTTTGAGGCGGGCATCAGTAACATGTCTCCCCCCCTTTTTATTCAAAAATGAAATTCTATGACTCCTCCTTTTGAGAGATTGGTAACCATAGTTGGTAGCCACGTATTGCCTGCGTCCCTCATTAAGGACCAATAATATGTAATTATAGCCTCTTTATCAACTGTTAAGGCAAAGAACCCTTGAAATATACCCTTCATAGGTCCCCTTTTAGTACAATCATCGGCCCATAATGAAAGGACTTCCTCTCGTAACAAAGGATGCAATTGATGGGCACGATCTTTAGCCATAGAACATACATCTCTCGTCAACGTTTGATGGTGCTATTCTAAGATGCTCCTTAACGACAAACTTGTATTCACCCTGTAGACATTTAGAACCGGACATCACGCGATGCCTTTTTTTCTCTGAAAATTCTCACTACCCTTTTCGTTAGTAGGGTCTTGTTCAGAGTTATGAACGTAGGATGCTGAATCCTCCCTCTCCAGTGGGCTTTGTTATTGAATCCATGTCACCCGGACTATTCCTCTGCTTTACATTCCAAATGTAATACAAAAGAAGATCCTCATCACCTTTAAGCCATTAATGTACGTTCTGAGGTAATCGAAATAACAAAAGATATAATATATTGGTATGACCTCTTGATAGGCATATGGCTTTCCAATCCGCTAGCTTTCGTTCCATTTTCTCAACTTATGGAAGGCAATTATTAGTTTAAAGTCTCCCAGCTAATAGGTGAATTCCTAGATAAAGCATTGGAAGTTTACGCTTTGGCATCTTCAAGATCTCACTGCAACTTGTCGCGTCTTCCTCTGACAAACCTAAGGTATCAGTGAAGATTCAACATTCCTCCCATTATCTTCATGTTCCCTCATCTTTACATACCTTTTTTTCATGGTTTTACATGCTTTCTCATTGTTTTTTTTAGGAAAATCAGCATAGTTTTGCTCATGTAGTTAAAAGTGCTGACAATTTTAGTTTTCATTTGTTGGTGGATGGTGACCACTAACCTATTATTGATTTTTTCCCTTTCATTATTGGTTTATTACAATGAAAACTTTTTTTGCATGGATGTATGGGAAAAAAAATAGCAACACAATGATTGTGACAAATTGTGCCGCAAAATTATGTGAGTCTATTGGGTCTAGATGTCGTGGCTTGGAGGAGAGAACCAGAGTTATGGCTATGGCGTGAGCCCTATCGTTAGCAAGAAATGGGGTGATCTTCAGTCGAGGTTGTTTTTATGCTGACAATGTAATTTCCCATGCTAAGGCAGTAACTGAGAGTTGGGTCATGTAATTATTTCATGCTTTTAGCCTTGTACTTGTGATCTTGTGATTTATTGGTAAAGTTTTTGCACACACTTATATGGTGGGCATGCTTTTTTCTTTTAAAAAAAGGAAACTCTTTTTCAAAAGCAAATAGGGTGTGAGCCCAGGGCAGGGCATCCCCAAGTAATATATTAGCAATCGGAAAACAAGTGACGGGGACAAGCCCCAAAAGAGACTTGCATGTGCATCCATCTTAACATCTTTCTTGTTTGAAGACATGCACATTTTCTACCAACGAGACTGTTCATAGGTCAATAATGGGGTGCAAACACCTAGTCTGAGAGGTTTTTCAAGCTGCTACTGGAGCTGACCAGAAACTTGTAGAGCTTATGTAGCCCAGGCCAACTGTTGACACACAATTCCAAATTTCCCCTGAGGGTGCGCAAGAGAAAAATAGATGTTCTGGCTAATATGGATTGTCCATGCACCTTGGACATGTTAAATCATTATTGCTCGTATCTTGACCTGGAACATCTTTGTTATCAAGCGGACTTTTCGAGCCAACAAAAGAATTACCTTTACCTGTAGTGACAGTGGAGCACCATATAATTTGGTAGACCTTGGATTTTTCCTGACGGTCAAACACCAAAAATGCGGTGAGGGCACTGCAAGCTTTCTTCAAGGAGAACAGACCATCATTGGCGGTGATCTCGATCCTTTGATGGGCTCTTAACCTCATGCATTAGATTACTTAAACCAAGAAAATCCTATGGTCTTTGATCAGAAAATTCTAACGCAAAGGGCATGGCCCATACCTCACCATGCACCCCCACCATAATGATGTCATGGTTAGATGCTAAGGCAAAGAGTTTTAGGAAATAATAACTTAAAATACCCTCCTTTTACCAATTATCCTTTTAGGATTTGAAGGATTCCTCGTTGATGCAGCATGATGCTATGGACAATTTTCTTTTTTTAGTCGAACATTTGCTCTTCTTATTTTATTTATTTATGTAAAGGGCTCATTATATAAGGCCTTATCTTTTCTATTTATAGTAGAGTAGTTGCTTGTTTAGTGGGGTTTAGCCTCTATAAAAGCACCCCAACTATGGAAGGGATAATTAAGTTTGAATGTGATTTATTTTCCCACCTCTAATTCTCTCTCTCTCTCTCTCCCCCTCTCGTTTCCGCCTCCCCCTATTCTCTTCTCCCCGTGCCCTCACTCTTTCCGAACCCTAACCCTCCCATCTCCTTGCCGCCTCTTCACAGCATCCCTCCCCGACGCCGACGCCGCCTTCCCCCCCCTCTCACGCAACTGCAACCCCTCCCCCCCTTTCCTCTCCTCCCCACCTTCCCCAACCTTCCTTTTCCCCGCTCCTACCCCCGCCGCCACCTTCTCGCCACGGCCCCAGTTCTTCCGCCTCCGCCCCTCACCTTTTCCGCACCCACCTGCGCCTTCCCACGTGCGTCAGCACCTGGGCACTCCAGGGTACTCCTGCGACGTGGCTACGGATCCGCCCCACCACGCCCCGGGCCCCTTCCAGAATAGCCGCTGCAACTGTCCCGCACCCAACAGCATCGTCCAGGTCTGAAGCTTGCAAACTCCCCCTCGCCGGTTGTGGTATGAGCGTCATTTCCACCAATTATTTTACCGCATAATATTAGTATTGTGGACTGTTGTGTTGCTGCCTGGTTTGGTGACGTATTGAGATTCCTAGTTATTGCAACATCGCTATACTTTCCCAGGAACTTTAAACTATTCGGCTTGCCCTGAAATTGTGGTGAAAACCGGCGCTAGAACTCGATTATTTGTTGTCACTTGTTGCTGATTTTTAGACGTCTTTTACCACCAGTTAAATCATCGCTTTTCAATCTCCAGAGTTTTCGCCTTGCATGCCAATTACTTGTTTCAGTCATTTGGTCCTTTAGCACAGATTTTAGGGTTGAACTTTGGATTGCATCTTAGCGATTCCAACTAGGTTGCATCAATTTGGTATCAGAGCGTAGCGATCCTGCATCTCGCCTGCATTTCGTTTGTTTTATTGCATATAAAAAAACACAAAACAACAAAACCCAACAAAAAAAAGAGAGAGCAGAAAAGGATTCCCATGGCCGAAAAACCGACTACCTCTAAAACCGGCTATACCCCACACCCTGAGCTGTCATTAGAAGCCTTGTCGGCCCAACTGGCGCACATATACAATCAACTGAGCGAAAAAATTGCCGCAGTGGATGGACGGGTTGCCGTCGCCCGCGGACAAATTGCCACCCTACATAGTCACGTGTTAGGAAAAGATCATAATGACGAGACACCCAACAGGGTTCGGCGTACTAGTCGGAGGCGACACTCCTGGAGTAATACCTCCCGAGACTCCAGTTCTTCTACCTTCGACGGACACGTTAGCGACTATCTTTCACAGGAGAGCGAGGATGAAGGATTGAGAGATGAAACTCCTTTCATTTCAAAGACCCAAGAGCCACACATCCCAGGATATACGACACAATCCTCTAGTGGCCCTCAATTTCCGTCACGGCATGGCCCAAGGCTCGATGACGGATGGGATCGAGGCATCCGCCTTTATGTCCCGGAATTTGACGAAGGACGAGACCCTGATGTCTTTTTGTATTGGCTCCAAGCCGTCGAACACTTCTTTGTATGGAAGACTATGCCTAGTGAACAAAAAGTTCAATTTGTCACAATCAAACTAAAGGGACATGCTCTGCTATGGTGGGACCGTTTGCAATCTGAACGCAAACAAAAAGGAAAGGGTAAGATCCGCAGTTGGAGCAAAATGAAGACCGAACTAAAAACCAAGTTCATGCCTGAAGATTACAAACGAGATCTATATGCGCGACTGCAATCATGGAAACAAGGCACCATGAGCGTGAGAGAATAGACCGAAGGGTTCCAATCACTCATTCATTGCAACCGATTGCAGGAGACTCCTGTCCAGGAAGTCACCCGCTATATGCAAGGACTCCGCCAAGTTATCCAGGATGAACTCTACCTCCACAACTGTCGAGACGTCGACGAAGCTTGCAAGCAGGCTGAATGAGCTGAGACTAAGCTTGCTAAGGCCCAGACAAGGAGGATGTCTTTTCCTGTGAACTCTGTCCCACGCACCAGTACCCCGATGACGACCTCCAAATCAATAGTTTTCCCCATCGATTCTTACTGGTAAATCCCAAGCTAAACCATCAATTCCTACCATCGCCCGACCACCTACTGGAAACCCCGGACCAGACATCTTGGGGAGTTGACCTATTGTAGGACCTGACACTTGTTTCCGATATTATCAAAAGGGACATCGAGCGGCAGAGTGCCCAAACCCTAAGGCTAGGCCCGCTCATTTATGCATCTTCGAAGACCCTGAAGACCCTGACCCTGACCAACATGAATCACCCGAAGAGGATCAAACCGCTTTGACTGCTGTCACCACGGGAACTGATGACTATGAGCTTCTTGGAGTAGATGGAGGTGTATCCGGACCTTTCCTGGTAATTGAACATGAAGACTTTATCGCCCCTGACAGCGCACCCGCGAATATCTTGCTCACGCCCGCTGCCAATGACGTTGATAGTTGGCTGCGACGCAGCATATTCCGAACCACATGCACCTCAGGAGGGCATCGCTGTTCGTTGATCATTGATGGAGGAAGCGTTGAGAACTTCGTGTCTCAAGAAATGGTCGATAAGTTGGGTCTACCAACTCAACCACTCGAGAAACCTTTCAGTGTGCCCTGGTTTCGAGGTGGCACTCAACTTCCGATCCACCGTCAAGAGTCTCGTTAGCTTCTCGATTGGGCCTTCATATAAAGATGAGGTGTGGTGCCATGTAGCCCCTATGGATGTCTGTCATGTACTACTTCGGAGACCTTGGCAGTTCGATCGAGACACTGAACACAGAGGAAAATTGAACACTTACTCGTTTCTCATAGACAAGGTGCGCGTGACCCTTAGACCACAACGCGAAGCCCTTAGCCCTCGACAGGTGGCTACACTCCGATCCGCGACCGCACAATCTGCGTGAAGTTCAAGAGAGCTCTACTATTTACGCGTTGATGGGACGTGAAGTAATCAAACAAGAAGCGACTATACTCGAAATCCCGTCCGAGGTTAAACCCATCATCCAAGAGTTTGCTGACATTATGCTTGAAGAGTTACCTGAAGGACTACCCCCATTGCGAGACATTCAGCATCACATTGACCTAGTTCCTGGAGCAAGCCTACCCCATTTACCACATTATCGGATGAGCCCAAGTGAGCACGAAGAAATGAACAAGCAGGTCACTGATCTTCTACGTCGTGGGTAATTCGAGAGAGTATGAGTCCTGTGGCGGTTCCTGCTCTGCTTACCCCAAAAAAAGATGGTACATGGAGGATGTGCGTGGACAACCGTGCTATCAACAAGATCACGATCAAGTATCGTTTTCCGATTCCACGCCTTAGTGACATGCTCGACATGCTATCGGGTGCCAAATTGTTTTCCAAAATGGATCTTCGCAGTGGGTACCATCAGATTCGCCTTCGACCTGGAGACGAGTGGAAGACTGCTTTTAAGACCAAAGAGGGACTCTATGAATGGACCGTAATGCCCTTCGGCCTGTCTAATGCTCCCAACACCTTCATGCGAACCATGAATCATGTATTGCGGCCCTTCATCGATAAGTTTGTGGTTGTGTACTTTGATGACATATTGATCTACAACTTGACCAAAGACGACCACTTAGCCCACTTACGACAAGTCTTGGAAACCTTGAGAGCCCAACAATTGTATGTCCACCTTAATAAATGCTCCTTCATGACTGACACCGACCTCTTCTTAGGATACATTGTCACTGCCGATGGACTTAAAGTTGACCCCTCCAAGATTCAGGTCATTCAGAGCTGGCCCATACCCAAAACCCTCACTGAGATTCGCAGCTTTCTGGGATTGACTTCTTTCTACCGGCGCTTCATCCGGAACTTTAGCACTTGTACGTCCCCGTTGGTAGATTGCACACCTAAAGGCGCACCCACTTGGATTCCTGAAGCAGAAACCAGCTTTCAAAAGCTAAAACATCAATTGACCTTCCTGACTTCACAAAGGTTTTCGTAGTTGATTGCGATGCCTTACATGTCGGGATTGGTGCCGTCCTGAGTCAGGAAGGATGACCTGTAGCATTCTACAGTGAAAAGTTGAACGAAGCTCGATCACGGTACTCTACATATGATGTTGAATTCTATGCTGTGGTACAAGCTCTCAAGCATTGGAGGCACTATCTAATCCAGCGTGAATTTGTCCTTAACTCTGATCATGAAGCCTTAAGATATCTGAATTCACAGAAAACCCTTAACAAGTGCCATGCCAAATGGGTTAGTTTCCTCCAAGAATACACGTTCCATCTCAAGCACAAGGCAGGAACCCTGAATCGTGTGGCCGACGTGTTGAGCAGACGAGCACACGTCCTGACCACAATGACCGTAAGCACAACAGGATTTGACGCACTCAAGGATCTTTACCCCGCTGACCTTGACTTGGACAAGCCTACGCCGAGTGTGTTGACACTGGACAAGATCCGACTGC
Source organism: Ottelia alismoides (assembly GCA_037367405.1). Taxonomy (NCBI): domain Eukaryota; kingdom Viridiplantae; phylum Streptophyta; class Magnoliopsida; order Alismatales; family Hydrocharitaceae; genus Ottelia; species Ottelia alismoides. Next base: position 1,185,826 of record JAZKJV010001439.1, on the reverse strand, counting down.
CACTTATGTCATTCATGAGGGATTCCTGTTCAAGGCCCACCGACTGTGCATTCCTGCCACTTCCCTTCGAGAGAAATTAATTTCAGAACTGCATAACGGTGGTTTGCTGGACACTTTGGAAGGGACAAGACCTTGACTCTTCTCCAAGAGCGATTTTATTGGCCGCAACTGCGAAAGGATGTTACAAAGTTTGTATAAAAATGCCAAACATGTCAGAGATTCAAAGGCCATAGGCAGAACACTGGGTTGTATATACCTCTGCCGATTCCTCTGCAACCCTGGGAAGACATCACTATGGATTTTGTGCTCGGCTTACCCCTCATGGTACGGAAAGTTTTTTTTGAAGCCAAGAAAAAGGGGATACACTCAATGGTGTTCACCCCAATATATTAGAAGGAAAGAAAGTCAGGAATACAAGCAAGAAATAAGAAAAGAAACGACCCCGAGAAGGAGACGAGAAGCCTCCAGAACTGGGCGTAAAAAGCAACAGAGAAGGGAAAAAACACTAAGCACCACTCCAGTCTGCCACCAAAGCGCTCGCGCGACAGAGCACATTCTCCAAATAAAACCGTTGCGAAGAGAAGATGGCCTCGTTGCGACTAAGCCATACCGACCATAAACTTGCCACTGGTGCCAAGAGTTGCCTTCTAGCCATCAGTCTATTCGAAAAGAGAGAATCACAGAAAGTCTCAACATCGGAAGCGTGCATCCAAGCCACGAGGGGGTCATCCCAAAGCCCTCGGACCATAGGGCAGAGAAAAAGGATACGGTCCAGGGATTCCACATTCGAGTTGCAAAGGACGCAAATATTGGAAATCGAGGGCATCAACCTTAAACAACGATCACGAGTCATAAGCCTCTTTTTGCGGACAAGCCATAAGAAGAAGACAATGCGCAAGGGCAGGCCCAAGCTCCAGAAAAAACCACAGTCTCTCACCAGGGAATCCGATCGTGCGGGCTGAGGATCAAGCAGTGATGTATAGGCTTTCCGAGTCGAGAAGCCACCATCCCTCTAAATCCAGTGATCCAAGCCCACAGAAGGCGAATTCGCATTCGCGAGGGCGTCCATCAGAGCAAGATATTCCAAGAATCTCTGATCCGAGAAGTTCCCCATAAAGCGAGGAGACCAACACTCATTCATCCAACAGCAAGCAACGGAGGCGTCCTTATTTTCCGCCAAAGCAAAGAGACGAGGGAAACGGACAGAAAGTGGCTCCTCCCCAATCAGCTGTCCTTCTAAAAGCAAAAAGTACGGCCATCCCCCAGGACAGGCTTGAAGGTCGCTCTGTTCTTCAAAAAGACCTCCTGAACACCACGCCAGAATGGAGAGCGTGCAGTCATCACCCCCAAATCAATATCGCCAGCCCACTCCCTCCCATGGAAAATTGACTCTATTTTTGTCGCAGTCATCACCCCCAAATCAATATCGCAGCCTCACAGTACGGAAAGTTGACTCTATTTTTGTGGTTGTGGACAGATTTTCTAAAATGGCACACTTCATTGCATGTAAAAAAACCTCAAATGCATCTCATGTCGTTGATTTGTTTTTTCGTGATGTTGTTCGATTGCATGGTGTTCCTCGTTCTTTCACTTCGGATCGTGATACCAGGTTTTTGAGTCATTTTTGTCGCACGCTTTGGTCACGTCTTGGTACTCGTTTGCAATACAACACTGCTTATCATCCACAAACAGATGGGCAAACCGAAGTAGTTAATAGATCTTTAGAGAATTTATTGTGATGTCTTGCAGGGAACTCTCCGTCCAAATGGGATCTAATTCTTCCCCAAGCCGAATTCACGTATAACAGTTCCACTAATAGGTCCACCGGAAAATCGCCATTTGAGAGTGTGTACGGCTTTCCACTTACCCAATTTCTGGACCTTACACCCACAACCATGCAAGGAAGGAGTAGTGCAGCTGCTGAGGACCTGGTCGAACACCTAACTCATATACATACTGAAATCCGAGCCAAACTTCAAACCATGACCCAGAAATACCAAGCCCAAGCCAACCTCCATCGTAGAGAGAGCGAGTTCAGAGTTGGAGAATTAGTGATGGTCCACCTAAAAAAAGAGAGGTTTCCTTTGAGTGTCCACCAAAAATTGAGTGTCCGAAAGATTGGTCCATTTCGAATCCTCAAGAAGATTGGGCAGAATGCTTACCTACTTGATCTACCGCCAGATGTCTAGACATCGCCAGTCTTTAATGTTGCAGATCTCTTCTTATATCATGGAGATGAGCAGACAGATGCAACCACGCCAGTAGTTCCCGCTGATGATACGTACCAACCACCAGCCACGACAGATGCCGATCAGATAGAAGATATTACCGACATACGAGACATGACGACTAGACGTGGTCTCTTCTGCCGCTATATAGTCAAGTGGAAGGGACGACCTTTGACAGATTGCACATGGATTGACGAGGATGAACTTCGACAACTCCGCCCTGATATACTTCAGAATTATCGCAACGCCATCTCGACGGAGCGAGATTCTTCTCAGCAGGGGGTAGCTGATGCAGCATGATGCTATGGACAATTTTCATTTTTTTTAGTCGAACATTTGCTCTTCTTATTTTATTTATTTATTTATGTAAAGGGCTCATTATATAAGGCCTTATCTTTTCTATTTATAGTAGAGTAGTTGCTTGTTTAGTGGGGTTTAGCCTCTATAAAAGCACCCCAACTATGGAAGGGATAATTAAGTTTGAATGTGATTTATTTTCCCACCTCTAATTCTCTCTCTCTCTCTCTCCCCCTCTCATTTCCGCCTCCCCCTATTCTCTTCTCCCCGTGCCCTCACCCTTTCCGAACCCTAACCCTCCCATCTCCCCGCCGCCTCTTCACAGCATCCCTCCCCGATGCTGATGCCGCCTTCCCCCCCTCTCACGCAACCGCAACCCCTTCCCCCTTCCTCTCCTCCCCACCTTCCCCAACCTTCCTTTTCCCCGCGCCTACCCCACGCCGCCACCTTCTCGCCACGACCTCAGTTGTTCCGCCTCCGCCCCACACCTTTTCGGCACCCACCTGTGCCTTCCCACGCGCGTCAACACCTGGGCACTCCAGGTTACTCCTGCGATGCGGCTACAGATCCGCCCTACCGTGCCCCGGGCCCCTTCCAGAATAGCTGCTGCAACTGTCCCGCACCCAACAACATTGTCCAGGTCTGAAGCTTGCAAACTCCCCCTCGCCGGTTGTGGTATGAGCGTCATTTCCACCAATTATTTTGCCGCATAATATTAGTATTGTGGACTGTTGTGTTGCTGCTTGGTTTGGTGACGTATTGAGATTGCTAGTTATTGCAACATCGCTATACTTTCCCAGGAACTTTAAACTATTCGGCGTGCCCTGAAATTGTGGTGAAAATCGGTGCTAGACCTCGATTATTTGTTGTCACTTGTTGCTGATTTTTAGACGTCTTTTACCACCAGTTAAATCATCTCATTTCAACCTCCAGAGTTTTCGCCTTGCATGCCATTTTACTTGTTTCAGTCATTTGGTCCTTTAGCACAAATTTTAGGGTTGTACTTTGGATTGCATCTTAGCGATTCCAACTAGGTTGCATCACTCGTTCCTCACAAATGAAGAATCCTCGTTCCTCCCAATTGACTTTTGAAAGCGCCTCATCCCGGAAAAGCAGAGCATATCCCCCACCTAGACTTTTTCTCACTTACACTAGTTCTTCATTAATGCATTACATTTTTTGAATCCGAAAAGGAGGAACACACAGAAATATCCGCCTCATAAATATATTAGTAAGTAGGAAACATGCTACAGAACCAATACACGGGGAGAGTCTTAGCTTGTTAAGTCTTTTCTCACTTACACTTGTTCTTACTTCTTTCATATAAACAACAATAAGCAAACCTTTCTCATTTTTAGTGAGGTTGGCTACATAATTTTTTTTCTTCCAAACAATTTATTTAGGTTATACCAGGGATTGAGATTTCATGAAATTTCACCGATTTTTCAGTTTCGATAAGGGCTGGGGATCGAAACTCATCTCTTCATCGATTTCCCAAACTTCTATCGAGATGGATCAAAATGTCGGTGATGTTTCAACATATCGACCCATATTGGTTGAAATTCATGGTTTTCAGTGTAAAATTTCTCGGATTTCGACCGATATCGACGAAATTTCGCCAATACTTATGTATATCAACTATATTATCCATGTGGCTTGATTTAACTGCTTATTTAGCTACTCCTAATATTAAAACACATAATGATTTATATATTTGACCGGGCAGCGAGACCCCCATATATTTGGGGATGGTACGACAGGGGCTGTTCATACGACGATTCTTCAACTTAAGGAGCTTCACCCCTTTTGGGTTTTAGCAATAGAGATGAAATAAATCTATAGCTTCCAGATATCCGATATAACTTGTTCATTTTATAGTTTCAAAAAAAAAAAAACTTGTTCATTTTATTCAATTTGTCATTTATTTTGGTAAATAGATGCATCTTTATCGTAAGTCTATAACTAATTATGTACTTCACTAGAACTTTGTCCACCACATCTATGAACGAAACATTGTCTCATTAATCATAATCTACATTTTAGAATCAAATGCTCATCTATTTTTACGAACAAAAGACCTGTTCAAAGTTTTGTTAACTTAGCTATTTCGATTTTCATTTCCAATATCTGCCAGTCAGCTCAACGTCGATATGTTTGATGTGATCAGTATGTGCGATATAAGGCGTATGGATGAGAGATATATGTGATATAAGTGTGCCTTTGTAAGCTATTGTTGTTTTTAGAACATGATATTCATTTCCAAGATGTATCTGCCAAAAATCAACATTGACAACAATATGGCTAATATGACCGATATGTGCGATATAAGGGGCATAGATAAGCAATATGTGTCTCATCAAAAAAAAAGATAAGCAATATGTGTGATATAAGTGTGTGTTTGTAATTTATTTATTGTTCTAATAGCTTATAAGATCTTAATTTGCGAAAAAATATCAAAAAATGGTCTTTTTAAGCCATTTTCGATATTTCCACCGAAACAGTCGAAATTTCCCGAAATTTCACGGAAATTTCGGTTTTGGAGGGACCGAAACAATATCAAAATCGAGATTTCAAACCTTGGGTTATACCCATACTTAAATTCAAAAAAGGCATCTTCTTCCACTGTTTCTTTGCTCTTACCAATCTGCTTTTTCAAGGGGGCCTTCTTAAACTTGACATCTTTGATGTGGAGCACCACTTGGCCTTCTTTGCTGACGCCCAAACCATCTATAAATATTACAATCGAGACTCTCTGCAACTTGATAACATCCACCTTCCTTTGAGATTTGTGTATTTTCTTATCAATTAAAACACCTGAAGCTCCTCTCCACCCTGAACTAAATATATGAGTGATATCACCATTGATTCATCAATCTGTTTGAAAGAATTTACTAAGTATAAAAAAACACTATTCTTCCATATACATGTTTCTTTTAGTATATCTACGTCAAACTTTAACTTGTATCCGAATTTACATTCCATATATATATATATATATATATTTGGTTCTATTCAATCGAAGACCCTGCACTCCAGAACCTCCTTTTAAAGCTTAAGCTTTATGTTGACATTATCTCTTCTCTTGTCCAATACAAAATATGACGGCGACAAGAAACATGCATCGTGACACCTCCCCTGCAAGTGCTTTGTTTTTTTGCTAATTGCGGTGGCAAAAAGGCAATGACTCTGTTTGATCCTTAGCATAGGCTTGTACTGATATCAAAATTGATCTATCATCCTGGTTGGAGTCCTCATTACTAACTCTTAGTCATGCGTATTCTCCTATCGTGTCAATATATTAGGGTGTGGCTCACCTCGAGCTCACAACCCTTTCCCTTAAAAAAATCGTGTCGACATACAAAATTAGCAGTCCCCTTTTATCTGGAATCCCCCATTTGTTTTGTTATAATATCACAAGCCTTCTCCAAATCAGTAAGGGTCATATAAACGTCGTTTGCTTATACAGAGGACTTCCATCAATACACGCAATATGGCCTCTATTTGGTAAATGAAATTGGCAGAGGAAGCATTCATGTTTTCTACTTTCCCTAGTTTTATTGTGAGCTGTTAGTATGGCCATCAAACGTCTGAAAAGGTGTATGGCCTCATTTGCCATTCCTACCATGCATGAAAGCAATTATTTCCGCAAAATTGTTGAAACTTGTCTTGTTCTCCTTTTGACCGTCCTCTCCGATAACTCCATTATATAGCTCACCAATTTGACATGTAATTTAACTCAATATAACTTGTCAATTTGACATGTAATTTAACTCTGCTACTATGGTAATTAGACTATGACGCAACTTTAATTTATATAGGATTAAACATGATGGTACAATGACCATCTTAGTGTTTTATGAATATTGGACTATGGGATCACAGGAGAGGGTTCATTAATATAAGTTTATTCCTTTTTTGGAGACTAGCATAAGATGAACTAGATGAGGTTAGGATGAGGGGTGGAGGGGGGGGGGGGGTCGTCGGTGAAGGCTTTACTGACGAGGGGTGGGTGGAGGTTCGCGCTAGGAGGAGCGGTCATCGCAAGCCGAAGTTACGAGGTAGGTAGTCATCATCAGCCTTTCGCCAATCCGTTCAGGAGAGGTTGCTATCATTGTGGCTCCATGGGGGCACTGGGCCCGACAGTATCGGGAGCCTGTCAGGTGCTTCCGTTGTCGCTGCTTTTCGCATAAGAGCAGATCGTTCCCGTCGCTACAGAGGAATATCCAGGGCTTGGGGATGCTGGTTGGAGAGGGAGGCGGCTCGAAGGCTTTGTTCCTGGGCTTGTCGGATGTGGGTGCGGTCTCGGCAGCACGGTCCCGCAGGGTTGTTGCTCAGGTGAGCCCCTAGCGGGTGGTGGCAAGGGGGCTTACCGAGGTTGAGGCTAGCGAGTTGCTGTGATGGTCGAGGGAGTGTTGGACGCTTTTGTGTTGTCGTAGGCTGCGGGCTAGCGATAGTTTGTTGGAGCCAAAACCTCTGCACCGAGTTCGTGTGAGGGGGATCCCGCTCGTCGCGCGGGGCTTGTCGAAGTTCCGGGAGCTGTTGGGTGGTATAGCTGAGGTAGTCGACGTTGAAAGTTCTGGTTGCCGCCCAGGGGAGCCTCTAGATCATGTACTCCGATGAGGGGTCTTGCCCCGGAGAAGTTGGGCTGGTGGAGGGTCAGTTTGGAGGGGAGGACCGTGCACCTGGGGCTCGTGATGGCGGGGCAGGTACCTCGGGGTCGTGGTCAGGAGCGTTGTCTTGACATCCGGGCTATGGAGGTGTCAGCGACGGAGGCCGGTGGTGCTCCTGGCCAGGCGGTGCAACGGTCGAACGACGAGGCATCGCAATCGTCGTGGAAGGCTCCTTGTCTTTCGTCGTGGATCCGATGCGGCGCTTTTACTGCGACGCAGTTTCCTAGTTCCCCAAATGTGGCCATGGTTCGATTTCCAGCCTTTTCTTCGAGAACGACAAGAAAGGGGAATGTTTTCGCTGAAGTGTCACGTGATGTGGATGGGCATTGTCGGTCCATTCTTTCGAGTGATCGTCCGGATCCTCGACCGCTCTGGATGCCTGATCCGAGAAGCCATTTGGATTTGGGGGTTTGCCCGGGGGTTCGTAACTCAGACTCGGAGTATTTCAGCTACCGAGAAGTTCCGATTTCATCTTGAGGACTCGTTCAGAGAACCTGCAGCTTTCAGATCCGAGAAGTCCCGGCCCGAAGACCCGAACAGCGAGCCTGCAACTTCTGGACCTGAATGGGTTGTTTGTTCGGGGCGGTACAGTAAGTCTCCAAGTGGGGCTCTTGGGCATGGCGGCACCACGGTGGTTTACGAGGCTTCGTCGCCCGTCGGAGGGGATGGGGTCGGAGGCTGTGCGAAGCCTAGGGCCTCGGCCAGGGGCCCTTTTCATGAGGTGGAGGTTGCTGTGGGGGACGAGGCGCTTGTGGGGGCTTTGACGGAGGCTTCTGGCTGGGAGACAACGATTGTGGTTCCCTCGTAGCAGGCAGAGGTCGGAAAGGAGGGTCGTCGGGTGGTTGAGGCTGAAAGGGGTGCTTCCTGTAGCTCATTGGGGGAAGGTGCTGGCAGGGAGTCGGGCCTTCCGGGTCTGGGGAAGGGGGGAGCTAGATTTGGAACTTGTTACACGAGTAATGACGTCCTCAGGTCGGAGAGGAAAAGGAGGAGAGCGGCTTTGCTCGCTTCAGTGGATCGTGAGGAGTATTTGCAGATGTTGTCGTCTGGCTCCGCCGTCTTGCCGGTTCATCAGAACCGCTTCAGCGTTTTGGGCAGTAGTGTGGCTGAGCGGTTGGGTGTGGTCCCGCCTAAGAAGTTGACCCCAATTGTTCCTTAATGCACCTGCTTTCTTGGAATGTCAGGAGGCTGAGCCGCCCCAAAAAGCGGCTGGGAGTCAGAAACCTGATAATGGAGGCTGGTGCAGATGTGTTTCTTCTTCAGGAGACGAAGTTGTCAAGGGGCGTGGACACTGTCAGGCGAGGGCTGGATGGAGGATGTCGGTTTGACCTTGCTGAGTTGGAAGCCGAATGCGCATTGGGTGGGTTGCTGACAGGTTGGAAGAAAGATGAGTTCGAGCTTTTAGCGGAGTCGAAGGCCCTGTTCTGTTTGTCCGTGAGGCTGAGAAGGCAAGCAGATGGTCTTTGCATCCTTGTCACAAACGTTTACGATCCATTGGGAACTGAGAGGGGTTCTTTGGTGGCGGAGTTGGAGCAGTTGGGAGCAGCGAGTGCGGCCGGGATCTGAATCATTGGGGGTGACCTGAATGTTACGCTTCCTCTTGACGATCGTCCACAACCAGTGGTGGCGGGGACCCTGGCTCGGAGGGGTTCCGGTGAATGGCCTACAGTTTGGGTCTATCGATTATTGATGCGGCTAGCTGTTGGTTTACTTGGCGCAATGTGAGATCGCGGTCCAGGTTGGACAGATGTTTCCTATCTCCTGAAGGAGCAGAGGTGTTCCCCCTTTCGCGTGCCTGGGCGCTACCGCAGGCTCATTCAGACCACACACAGATTCTTTGGTCGTCCATGGAGGAGAGGAGCAGGTTCTTTTTTCGCTTTGAGCGGAGCTGGCTCTTAGAAGAGAGGTTTAGGGAGGTGGTTGCAGAGCGATGGAGAGGCTGGTCCCTTGAGGGCTCGACCGTCTCGCGGCTGGCGGCGAAGGTTCTGTTGCTGAGGTCGTTCCTTACCAATTTCAGGAGAGAGGTAAAGGCAAGACGGATGGCTATGAGGGGGAAGGCTCATGCCGGTGTTGCTTGGTTGGACAGGTTAGATGATGAGAGAGGTCTGGACCAGAAAGAGTTGGCAGAGAGGCTGGGCTTGCTCGAAGAGTTACTGTTGGAAGACAGAAAATAAGAGGTGGAGTGGAGGCAAAGATCTAGGCAAAGGTGGTTGAATGAAAGGGATGCCAATACGATATTTTTCCACACTATGGCTTTTGGGAGGCAGAGAAGAAACTATTTGCATGAGATTGAGGTTGGAAGGGTAAGAGTATCAGGGGAGGTGTAGATTGGCAGTGCGTTGCAGGGCCACTTTGTTGGGGCGACGTGAAGGAAAAGATGGAATGGTTGGGGGTGGTTGGGGAGAGGGGTGGAGACTTTGTTCGGCGAGCAAGTGGAGAGGTTAGTGGACCCTTTTTCTGTCTGGGGGTTGAATGCGGATGGTGCTCCTGGCCCTGATGGTTTCCCGATGCTGCTCTACCGCGAATTCTGAGAGTTGTTGAAGGAGGAAGTCTTGGAGGTGCTTAACGCGTTCAGGGAAGGGAACGAATGTTTCGAGGTCAACCGGGCTCTACTGTTCCCCCTTCCCAAGAGGAGAGGGTAGATGACTTCATGCCTATTGCGCTCTCCAAAGCCCTCTACCTTATCATGGCTAAGATTCTGGCGAATCGACTTAAGGTTGTACTGGAGTCGGTGGTGCTTCAGGGTCAGTCGGCGTTCATTTCAGGGCGACAGATGGCGGACGGCTTGGTGATGGCTTCGGAGATTTGTATTGATTGGAAACGATCGAAGAAGAATGGGGCTGTGTGGAAGATAGATTATGCCAAATCTTATGACTCTGTTGACTGAATGTCTTGTGGGCGTCTCTACGAAGGAGAGGTTTCCTGATATTTGGGTCGAATGGATGAGGAGGTGTGCCACTACCTCCTCCTACTCGATCCTGGTGAATGGCAAGTCGGAGGGGGGTTTCTTTCAGGCTCGGTGGGGTGTCCGGCAGGGTTGTTCGTTGGCTCTTATGCTTTTTGTACTTGTTGTGTCCGGCAGGGACGTCCGACAGCTCTTTTTAGGCATGCGGTGGAGGTAGGGTGGTGTGAGGGCTTCCATCTGAAGGATATCTCTGTCCATCTGCTATAATATGCAGATGATGCGATCGTATTTCTTGGAGGCTCTGAGGACTAGAATGGCAATGCGGCTCAGCTGGTCGGAATTTTCAGCAGTCTTTCAGGACTTGAGGTCAACAAGCATAAGCCAGTGATCATTATTTTTGGGAAATTTTCCTATGGTGCTTGAGAAGGGACCGCTTATGTGATAAAGCAAGGAGAGGGAAGTTGTTTGGGTTGGAAGACACACAGTGTGGCAGGTGCGAGGGGATGGAGGAAGGCTCTTAACACTTGTTCTTAAAGTGCTCGGTGTCTGAACGGGTCTGGAGGGAGGTAGAGATATCTGTGGTCGCGAACGAGTGGGCGATGGAGTTCTGAAAAACAATACGGACGATCGGCACCAACTCTGCTGATGATTGCTCGAAGCTGTTTGCTGTTTTATGGGCCATTTGGGCAGGACAAAACGATTTGATATTCAACAACCAGAGGTTTTATTACGAGAATGTAGCTTCTCACTGTAATGTGCTTTATAATTTTTGGATCTCACGGTAATGTAATCTAAACTCTTTTAAATGAAGTTTATTCGGCAGTGACTCCCACAATGGGGGATCACCCTATTTACAATAAAAAAATTACTTTTGGGATGGATGGTGCAGAGCCACTTAAATGGTCTGGTGGTGCAGTGTGCCCACCACCCAAATGACCAGTGTTCAAATCCCACCATTGCGTGGGTTGCATTAGGTAGTCAACAACCAATGTAAAAAATAGTAGAATCTTTCGACATGGATTTGAGCAAGAATCCATGTAGCCGACCCTACTTATAGTGGAAGAAGGCTTCATCATTTTTTATGGATGATGCAGAGCGCGTCAGTTTAGCGACGTTGACCGAGTGCCCCCTAGGTTACCTTCCTGTCTTTTACTTGGGACTGTCGTTGATGGCTGGGAAGCTGGAGAAGTCGGATTGGGACGTTGTTGTGCAGAGAATGGAGCAGAGGTTGGATGGGTGGAAGGTGATCACGTTGTCTAGGGGAAGAAGTTGGATCTTTTGAAGCATGTGCTCTCGGCCATCCCTATATTCTTCTATTCTACTCGACTGATGCTGGTGGGGGTTAGAAAGAAGATTGAAACTTTGATGAGGAGATTCTTTTGGTCGGATGGGAAGCAACATAGATCCAGGATGCATCTGGTGAGCTGGGAAGAAGCGACGAAGGGGTGTAATGACGGAGGGCTAGGGGTTCGTGATGTAGAGTGCATGAACAAGATGCTTATCGCTAAGTGGGTAAATCGTATTTGGGGTCCACTGACCTCGCTGGCGGCCAGACTTGTGAGGAAAATCTATGGTGTCAGGGGTGGGCTGGTGGCTGGAAGAGTGCGACTTGAATCACCACTCTGGGTCGGTATCCGTGAGGTTTTGCCTTTGATTGCAACTAGACTGCAACCAAAGGTGGGGGATAGTCACTTATTCAGATTCTTGCGTGATGACTGGATGGGGGGGGGGAGCAATTGAGGGCAAGGTTTTAAAAAGCGTGAGGCGTATCGAGGCTCGAGGTGTAAGCCTCACTCGTGAAAGAAAATTTTTCATAAAACATAATAATTAATCATAATTACAATTTTCAAGTTCTAGAAATTAAATAGTTATGATTAAATACATAATTCCATGACATTTCAAGGCTAACATCATGGTTTAAACATCCAAGTTGTTATATAACTTTCTTTTTTAGACTCTAAATCGGTAAGGAGTCAAGTAAATATGGATATGCAAGCCCAATAATGGGTAACTCTTCGTAAAATTTAAAGTTTTGAATAAAATTTAACTAAATGGACTAGATGTAACACACCATTTTCAAATTTAGGTGAGATATGCGTGTCATTCAATTGAGAAGAATAAGAGAGTAAGCAGTGAATCAGTTATCACTTCTTATTTTACCATAAGGATTGAGGGATAAAATACTTGAATATTGCATGTTATGAATATCTTTTTCATGCATGCTTTGATGTGTGTATTAAGTTAGTCTCGATTGAATAGAAGAAAATATAAGACATGTTTACCAAGATATACTTTTCTAAATTTAGGTCAAAGTAGGGGACTTGCATCCAAACATTTTAATAAAGAAAGCATTTATGCTTGATTCATACTAAAGAGTAGAGGCATTAGATTTAAGGATTCGACTCAATTTTTTATTCATGTTGATTTATAAAGAACATGCATAACAATATAAAAATAAGCTTAATATTTTAATAAACTAAAAAACGCATTTCAGTGAATTGTGAGCTTAAGGACTTGAAAATACTTGTCTACGAAAGATGAAAAGCCCACAATCAAAAAGAAAATAAAAAATATTGTAGAAAAAAATAAAAATAAAAAAAATCAGCACACAAATGACGCAGCGCCTCGAGGCATACGCCTCGAGGCGCGCCTCATAAGCCTCGAGGCGCATGCCTCACTGAGGCTGCACGAGGCTATAGCCTCGAGGCATTTTTTCTTGAAAAATGCCTCGAGGCGTACGCCTCAGCGCCTCGAGGCGCGTTTTTAAAAACAATGCTTGAGGGAAGATTTTCGAGATTATTTGCATTGGCGGCATCGAAGGAGATTCCTCTTTCGCAGGTGGTGGATTCTGGTACGTGGTCGCCGGTCTTCTTGTCAGACCTTTCAAAGCAGTGCCTGGAGGAGTATGTCAGGTTGCAGTTGGAGATTCTATCGTCGGGGGACTTTGTGCACGCCGCTGATCATTTTGAGTAGGAGGGCGCGGGATTCTCTGTGAAGAAAGCTTATGAGGAAATAAGAAGAGCGACAGAGGAGAATGATTTTGATCTTTGCCACGACATGAAGGTGGTTTGGGCCAAGGTTCGAAATCTCGATTTCGATTTCGTTACGGTCCCCTCCGAAAACGAAATTTCGGTGAAATTTCGGGAAATTTCGACCGTTTCGGTGGAAATGTCGAAAATGACTCAAAAAGCCATTTTTCGATGATTTTTTTTGGAAATTAAGATCTTCTGAGTTATTACAACAATAAATAGCTTACAAATACACACTTATATCACACATATTGCTTATATATGCCCCTTAGATCGCACATATCGGTCATATCGGTCATATCGGTCAAATCGATGTTAATGTTGATTCTTGACTGATATGTACTGGAAATTAATATCATCCAATCCAAGATCTTAAAACAACATCTTACAAATGCACACTTATATCACACACATCTCTCATCCATGCGCCTTATATCACACCAAATCGGTCATATCAGACATATTGTTAAGCAGTCTGATAGATACTGTAAATAGAAATCAAAATAACTAAGTTAACAACACTTAGAAGACATCTTTTGTTCATAAAAATAGAAAAGAATTTTTTATTTAAAAATGTAGATAATGATTAATTAAACAATGTTTTGTTCATAGAAATAACCGTCACAGACAAAGTTTGAATGAATTACAGAATTAATTACATACTTACAATAAAGATGCATCTATTTACGAAGATAAATGACAAACAAATGAAAGAAACAAGCTATATCAAATATATAGAAGCTATAGAGTTTTTTCATCTCCATTGCTTAAACCCAAAGGGGAAGAAGCTCCCCAAGTTGAATAATCGATGTATGTACCATCTTGTCTCAACATACCATGTATCCATGAATTTCAACCTAAATGGGTCGATATGTCGAAATATCACCGAAATTTCGGTCGAAATCCAAGAAATTTGTACTGAGATCCATGAATTTCAATCGAAATGGGTCGAAATGGATCGAAATGTCGAAATATCACCGAAATTTCGGTCGAAATCCGGGAAATCGATATATATAGGAGTTTCGATACCCATGACCTCTCGAAATCGAAATTTCGGTGAAATTTCGCGAAATTTCATTCCATGGTTTGGGCAGATAAGATCCCGTGCAGAGTTAAGACATTCTTGTGGTGTCTAAGAAGGGGCTGCTTATGCGATAAAGCAAGGAGGGGGAGGTTGTTAGACTTGACAGACACACTGTGCGGTAGGTGCGACGGGTTGGTGGAGGACTCGGATCATTTGTTTTTCAAGTGCTCGACGTCTGAGCAGGTCTGGAGGGAGGTTGGGATTCCATGGATGGCGATCGGAGGGGCAATAGAGTTCTGGAGGTCAGTTCGAGCACTGTGCACCAACTCTACAGATGACTGTTCCAAGCAGTTTGCTGTTCTATGGACCATCTGGGTTGGGCGAAATGATTTGATCTTCAATAACAAGAGATTTTGCTCGGAGAATGTTGCGTCTCGTTGTAATGCGCTTTATCATTTTTGGGTCTCACGGTAACGTACTCTAAACTTTTTAATGAAATAGATTTGGCGATGACTCCCACATTGGGAGATCACCCTCTTTTCCATAAAAAAGTTTATTCCTTTTTCCCGCATTTGAACAAACCACATAAAATATTAAGTGATCAGACAAAGTTAGGTATCTTCAACTAATTCCAATTAGTTGGATGCTCTCCCAAAGTTAATGTGCTTATTTGTTGGTGTTCATGCTGGTGGCATGGTTCTGAATAGTATGCTTGATTGGTTGGATTTTTGGTAGTATATTGCAATGCCTACCTGTTCCGAAATGACGTGCAAACCTTCGGTCCTGTACCATTTATTCTTCGGTCCTGTACCATTTATTTCATTTTTCTTGATACTAACGATGTGTGCAAATGTAAATAGATTGCAGCAGTTCTCAAACCTTTTACCTATTTTATATGCATGCATTTCTCAGAAATCGAACTAATTGACACCTGATTTTTCTGTTCACAGGCTGTCTTGGAAACAGTAGCTCGAGTTAAACCGAAGAAGAATGAAACCAAGGAGGAAAAGTATATTTTCTTATACTTAGTGGATTATTTGTAGTAGTATAGAGTTGGTTTTTATGGTTGCTGTGATTGAAGTCTCTTATATAGTAGTTATCAAGTGGTCTCTTCTTTTTTATTCTAGTAATGGGGAATTCTGAATTGTAGATTTTATTTTAGATCCTTTCAGCTTCATCACGTCTTCAATTTGGATAATGAGAATCGTGCAGATGACATCCCTACTTTAATCGACCGAAAGGTATGACGTCAACCGTGTTTTCATTTCTTAAAACCTTGCAAGAAGCACATGTAGGCTTTACGGTAAGATGTGCATATGTGCAGAATTTGTTGTTTTTTTATTCTTGTTTCTGGGGTGCTTGGGTGGTAGTGAGGTGTGACTGATGTAACAGGGCCTGAGAAAGGCTTTAGTTTATGTGATCGGATGAACCCTACTCCCTAATGGTGGTAATATCATTTTTTTTCTAAAATTTGGTTTTACTATAATGCGTTGGTTCTTTCAGACTGTTCTGTGCTCGATAATTCACCTAATATTAACTGTATTTAAAATCGTCTTTCAGGATAATGTTTTTATTATATCAAATCCCAAGTCAAAGTACCCTGTATTGCAGCTAGACTTGAGGTTTGCCTGACTTTTTCTGCATGGCTTCCAATAGACTTCACATACCGAAAAGAATGTTATCTTTCTTGTTTGGCAGGCTGATCTCTGACCTAGTTGTGGTTATTGTATCTGCAACTTGTGGTGGTATTGCATTTGCCTGTGCCGGACAACCAGTTACGTTTTCAATCCTGTTTTGTTGACATGCAGTATTAGTAATGACCATTGTTAATTCTATTCACCCATTGTTATGTGATTTCTCTCTCACTTAGTATCTATGCTAATATCTACAAGTCATGTGTGTAACTGTCGCAGGTAATTACTGGATATTTACTTGCAGGATCCATCATAGGTCCCGGAGGTTTTAATTTTGTAAGCGAAATGGTGCAAGTAAGGTGCTTTTACTCTTAATAACCTATGCTATTTTACATTTTTAATAAATTTCTAAATCCGAGGATGCATTGACCAGCTATTGATTTATGACAATAACAGGCCAAATTATCTTTGTTGCTTTAATACGTTTAGGACTGATATTTTTTCACTAATTGAAATCGAGTGATAACAAATGGAACAGGCTAATGTTATTCCATATTGTAACAGACTGGACACCTTCCACATCTCATGGCATGTGAATTATATGGCTTTTGTTGCATCAATATCTTATCTCCATCTTCCTACCCTAATTGCATATTTGAAGTATTGAAATATAAAAAAAACGAGAAGATATGACGCATTCTTCTCAGTTGAAGGAATCGGATGTCACATTTGAAATTAACATGCTTTCATAAGCATTTGCCTATGATGTTTAGGTTTGTGAACCAATAATGTTATTCGGTCCTAACAGAATTAGGATCATGAGCCACTTCTGCACCAGTATCTGCTGCTTCTACACCGTGGACCAACCTAAAATTAATAGTCAGAGCTTCATCTCCTCTGATGCTATAGTTTGAAAACAGTATCTGCACTCATATAGAGCGAACATACCAGAAATAGTGAGCTTTCAATGTTGCAAAACCTCCCAAGAAAATAGAGAAGTGATGGAGAAGTGGAGATGGGCATTTTCATTAGAGGCTTCAACATCCCAGGGATTCTCAAGTCTCAACAATTTTTAATAACCCATTGGTGAATCACGGTCGACTATATCGAATCCGCTTTTTTTGGCCATTGATTGACATAAGATCCAGCGACTCCGTCGGGTATAAGCCTCTCGCACACAAGTTGCCAACATCCAAAGGCACCACATCACCCAATAAAGGTGTTCCCAAAGAGGATACCTCCTCCGTTGCCAACTTATTTAGATCTCCAACCTCCACTTGAACCACACTCATGAGGCACAAGCTACTTCGAAGCAAGGTCTTAAATGTCGGATTTCGGTTTCGTTTCGGTAAAGCCTGGAAAGAGAATTTCGGTGAAATGGCCAGAAATTGAAGAAATTACTTGAAAACTCATTTCTTTTCTAAAGTTAAGATTTCTAATATTCTTTAACTCAACAAATGAGATAGAAATACACAATTTTTTTGCTAATAGTAAGATATTAACATGACACGTTACATTAAATTTCCATCCAATTGCTCCAACAGTAAAAAAAGTAGTATGATGCTCAATATCAAAACCAGATTTAGAACCGAATTAGAGTCCATTAGTTTCACCTCTTGAATATGAAGAGAATGGTGATATGTGCAATAATAACAGAGAAAAACATAGGTCAACAAAGAGTACTAACAAAATGATATCTTATGTAGGAAATTAAATATTGAAATGATAAGTTAAAACTTGTATCTAACTAAAATACTTTCAACATCAAAAAATATTTATTTAAAGAATAAAATAAGGCATACACATACACTCACAAACGCAAATCGTTGTAACACATGTACGTCTAATAGATGCATTGTATAGCTTGTGAACATAATATATATGTTATATAAGACACAAACAAATCAACTAACACAAAGAAATGGCATAACATTCACAAGCACAATCTATATCCAACCTGATAGTAGGCAAATACTTACAATCACAAGATTTTGAAGGTTGCGAACAACCAAGTCCTCACACAACCGTACGTACTCCTTGCAGTAGAATGAAGCCACAAGAAATAAAAGACTTAAAATTCGGATTTCAGTTTCATTTCTCCATGTCAGGAAAGAGAATTTTCTTAGAATTTTGGTGAAATCGTCGGAAATCTTGGGAATGTCCCTAAACTGATCTTTTTCTCAAAAAATTAAGGTTTTTAGTATTCCTAAGTCAATAAATAAAATAGAAATGCATACTTATTTGTAAAATAAAATTCTAAATATAAGTTTTGAAGTAATATTATTATCATAATCATCACACATGTGGACATAGAGAGTAACGTGTTGCCTATAGTCAGAATTGTATGCTAAACTGGAAGCAAAAGCCATGATAATCACTTTTTCAATAAGAATGAGATGACACATAATAACTACTAATCAAGACACACAAATGCATATGTTAAAATAAAAAAAAGAATAAAAAATAAAGCTCTTCAATTAAAACTTGAATTTAACTCTTAAATCTTGTGGCTAACTGATTTGGTTAGAGGATCTAAAATTTGGAAAGTAACTAAAGAAACTTCTTCAAATAACATTAAGCACTCTAACAACTCAACGCTGATGAATAAATAAGTGAAAATTAATTAATATATGCAAAATTCGATGAAAGTGAAGGGTAAATTCCCTTATTTTTATTGTTTCGCTGAAACGACATGCGGTTTTGATAAAATTTCGTTGACATTTCGGTGGTATTTTTGTTGAAATCCTGGAAACAGAAATAAGGTAGCGTTTCGATTTTGGTAACCTAGAGAAATTGAAATTTTGGAGAAATTCGGTGGAATTTCAGAGAAATTTGAGGCCATGCTTCGAAGGTGGCACAACTCTCCATCCTCACCGATTTCGCAGATGACTTTACCCCTTCAATCAACATTGTCGGACATCGAATCCCCTTCCTCCCCTCCCTCGCAAATTGCTTCTCCTCTGCAACACTCTTGTCTGGCCCGCTTTCGGAAGCCAAACGGGGCCCTTCTTTTTAAATGGACAAGACATCAACCTAAGGGAGCAAGACGATGCTCGGGGATGGTGTATGCTGCACCGAAAGCATCGGGCCCCAGCTTCCTACGAGAAACCACCTCCCATGCCCTTTCCTTCTTCATTGATGCCCGTCTGACTCTTCTCCTTCGACAACCAAATCTTACCGGGACCAAAAACCCTCTTCTTCCTCTTCTGACGAGAAACCACCTCCCTTCCCCTCTCTTTCTCCTTCTCCCTCATCGGAACGAATATGGTATGGGCTTGTGTTGGCCACAGATAGAGCTTCTTGACTGACAAAGGTATTAGAGTAAGGCGATGCCTAATGTCGTAGTGGGTCACTGGCTCTCGGGCCAGGTTATGGTATTGGACCCAATTGCCAAACTTTCGCCCACGCTTGAACTTGGAGGTGATCTACTATACAAGAACCCATTGAAGCAATCGATGGTGCTCTTGGCCGATGCCGTGTCTCATATGGTTGTTGTTTCTTACGCACGATCCTTTCATGTTTGTCTGGGGTTGACTAAGGGGAATGTTTTCTTGGAGGAAGATCTATGGCCTATGGCCTCAAGGAAGCAACTAGATTGATGCAATATTTACTTGTCTTCTCACGTAAAGGGAAGAGAGTTTACGCTTTGAAATGGTAAATGAGGCAATCGGAGAAGGGTTCGCAGAAGTTTGATGCAACCACAAGTTTGAATCATGACAGAGTAGATTCCCTAATCCATTGTAATTGATAATGGCGAAATTGTTGGTTGTGGAGGAGGCTCTGCAGAACATTGAGGACTAGGATGAGACAAAGCCAATCGTAGTATGTGGTGCTAATGATTGCGTTACGACAACTAAAGTGGTAGCGTATGTCGGGATTCTGGTGATGGGTTTAAT
The DNA here is from genome assembly GCA_037367405.1 of Ottelia alismoides. Taxonomy (NCBI): domain Eukaryota; kingdom Viridiplantae; phylum Streptophyta; class Magnoliopsida; order Alismatales; family Hydrocharitaceae; genus Ottelia; species Ottelia alismoides. The sequence continues at coordinate 1,166,146 of JAZKJV010001439.1, read as the reverse complement.
TCCCTCGATTACACAATGAAATATGTCTCTTGGAACTTGAGGGGCCTAAGCATAGTGGAGAAGAGGGAGTGATAGTGGATCATAGCTCGCTTCTTGCAGGTGGATATTGTGTGCTTATACGAGACCAAGATTAACCTATGAGATGCTGGGAAATGGAGATCCATCTCTGGAGCACGCCTCTTGGAGTTTGGGGCAATTGAGGCGGATGAGAGCTCTGGTGGTATTGTAGTAAGGTGGAAGAAAGACATTTTCAAGATAATTTATGATGTCATTGCTTCCAGATCGACTGCAATGATTTTTGACCATATTTTTGATTCTTCCAAATCATTTGTAACATTGGTTTATGGTGAATTTGGGCCTCTGTGATCGTTACTTTGTAGTAGGAGTTACGAGATATCTGGTCAAGATTTCCAAGGTTGACATAGTTGATGAGGGGCGACTTCAATGTCACGCTTGTTACCGTTGATCACCTAAGGGCGTTGGAGTGGTGGCTGGACCCTTGATCCTGTTTGTTTGCGGAGGTGGTTGATGATTTGGAGTTGGATGTTATGGATGCCTCAAACACCAAATCTTTGAGGTTTAGGATTGACTGATTCCTTATTTTGGTTAAGGGCATGAGGCATAGGAGTTGTTTTCACTTGGATCAGTTTGTTCGCTTACCTACTCTTGATCAGACTACACTTTATTGTGCTTTAATAGTGCTGATGGAAGGTGTTTGTCCTCCTGGTTTCGTTTTGAGCAGTCATGGCTCATGGAAGAAGGTTTTTGGGTGGTGGCACTTGGATTTATGGTAGACTTGATGGTGGAGGGCTCTACCTCGAAGCAGTTGGCATGGAAACCTGACAAGCTCTGTAAGATGCTTGTTGCATTCAGACATGAGTCCACGGCACAAAGAATTAAGGTTTGCTTCCGCACAGGAGGAAAGCATCAAGCATGATGGCTTGGAGGACGAGAGGCATCTGATGAGCTATTTTGCTGTAATGTCGTGTAGGAGATTAATATAGAGGAAGATCGGAATAAGGGGTGGAGTGGTGGAAGATTTCTCAACAAGTGATCTCGTATGCGGGCTTGCCAACATTTCCACAAGTAATGAAGTTCAACAACACAACCCTCTCTCCCATATCCATGTCAGCGAGAGAGTACGTAGTACCTACCCAGCATTAGTGAATATTATAAGCTTAAATGATAAATCCTCCTTTCACAAGGATGGATCAAGATATGGATGATAGGTGTGGAGTGCTTTATGCAGAAAGCTGTGATAGCGAAGTACGAAGCAAGCTTGTATTTTAGAAGCTGGGTAGTGTCATTCCATTAAATATTTTCCTTTTTTGGTCTTTTTTAATAAGTTTTTATAATAGTCTATGCCATTTTTAGACTACGTTTTTCTTCTTCTTTTCAGCCTTTGTTTTTTTTTCTTTTGTCTGTTCTCATTTTCTTTCACAACATTCACCATTTTGTAGGTTTTTTAAAGGTAACAATAGTCCCTTGTAATAGGTTCAAATGATATTCTTTCACAACATTCACCATTTTGTAGGTTTTTTAAAGGTAACAATAGTCCCTTGTAATAGGTTCAAATGATAACTCAAAATCAAGGTAGGAAATGTCGATATCAACACCATATCGATATGGTGTCGATACGATATTTTGACGATATATCGGTGATTTATCGTCGAAATATCGCCCATATCGACACACTTTTATGAAGGAAGGACCCGAAAAGAAGTATATCACCGATTCGCGGTGGTCCAGAAGTACAGCCAGCAACGATGAATGTCTTAGGCCACAATCAATCATAGCTAGAATGTCAATGATTGGTATATTGGTCCAATATTGGTCCCATGTCGATAACAATATATCGACGATATATTGCCGATATATCGCGATATTTCCTACCCTGCTCAAAATAAAAAAGTGAAAGCCCATATCTCTAGAGGGTTACTTCTTAATTTTGTTGTCTCTAAGATTGGGTTCATCATAGGAACCCATCCTACCTCATGGGAAGTTGCCTCCTTCCTGATCTCCACCTTCACTGCATGCCACTATCGATGTGGACTGCCATCACGTCTTCTTCGAGCTTGGGCGCTCGTCACTTCTCGCCTTGTGTGATGCCTCGCTCCCTTCATCCTCAATTTTAATCAAGGGGACAACCAAACCAAACACATAGCGCTCTTATGCACTACTTGGAGCACTTTTGATGCTAGGGTTCCAACATGGGCAACCCATCGAAGTTTGCAATCCCCTCAGGTTTCTTGTATGTGAACCTTTCGTGGAGCGTATTGTTGTTGTCACGAATTACCACGTTGGTGCCTCAGGATTGCTCATGGGATTGTAATGATGGCTCCTTATCAGCTTTTTGCCATGCTGCTGTGGCTATATTGGAGCATGGCATCGATCGTCCTGGCATCAATCTCGTGGCCGAGTCTCATCATGTCTCCCAACACGTTAATTGTGATTTTTGAGTGTCACAATAAGCGTTAGCTATGTACAACCATTGCTTGTATACACGGGGCAGGCGATGATCAGATCTCATGATACAAAAATCACCACTCGATCTTCGAACAAAAACTCACACGATATTTATGCATGTCCTCATGTGCATTGTATCTTGGATGCACAAACTTTAAGAACAAAAGTGTAGAACAAATTTCGAGATCAAAGATAAAGAATTGTAAAAATTAAATTGAATATCGATGATGGTGAACAAATTCAAGATTGACTTGTTCATATTTTTTTAAGAATCATGGGTTGCATACTCCAACTTATATTTTGTTAGAATTAAAATAAGTACACAAGGTTACATCGACCATGCCTCAAAGAACGCTTTAGCATGCTCAATTACATTTTCGATATAAAACCTTTCCTACCTTAAAATAGCCCTTTTTCTTGCAAGCCAAATAGCTTAGATTAAAGCGATAACCCTCAGTCTGCCATTCTTCTAACCCCTCGGATTTTACAACCAATCGAGTCCTAAAAAGAATTAACATCCTTCTTATTTACGTTAATAATACAGACCTCCTCCCATGCTTATCTTGAACTTGCATTAGAGAAGAAAATGTAGATGTCCTTCGGGGTTTCCTCGCAATACATGCATCTCATGTCAAGGCCTTGGAAGAAGAAAGATTCTAACATACACATAGATCTTCCACTTCTATAGATGTGCACAATCTTGCGCTTGAATTCTTGGACCAAAAATCAGGGACGAACCATAGTCTAATATTCTCTTCACCGAGGAATGCCCATCTAGCCAGGCCAACCAAGCCTCTCTCATTTGTCGTGCTATCCACAGTAGCAAGAAAACCCGACACAACAACAACAAAGCCTTTTTCGGCATTAAGTATGGTTGACTACATGGATTCATTGCCTCTGTTCAAATAACTGAGATCCCTTCGGATAATCTCGTTCCAACACTTCTTGGACCTTCCTCATGCTCTCTTAGATGGCTTAACATCCCAAATGTTCGGATCTTCTGACGGGTGGATCGACTGACCTCCTTTCCAAATGGCCAAAGTATCTCAAGTGATTTCTCTCTCATCTTATCCTCTATCGAAGCTATACCAACTTTCCTTCTAATCACATCGTTTTGAATCTTTCGTGGATCGTACTTTCACCGTAGCATTTTCATTTCTGCTATTGTCGTCCTCTACACATGTCTATGGTTCACATGCAAACATTTAGATCCGTAGAGTATATGAGGTTTCACAACTGGTTTATAATACTTCCTTTTGATTTATAAATGAATTTTTCTATCACATAGAACATCAAAGACTCCTCTCCACTTTTACCAACTTGCATTTACTTTATAAGTAACATCTCCGCAGATATCCTCATGTTACAAAATAGATGCCAAGTATCTTAAAAAAACCATTTTTTGATTGTCATCTTCTCCAATCTTCGCCTCGATTCCTTCACAATTGCTTCCATTAAATGTGTACTCCATATATTCACTCCTAGCCCTACTTATACAAAATCTTTTTGGTCTCTAAGGTATGTAAATATGAAGCTTTACTCCATCTTTAGTCTCATCAATCAACGCAATATCATCGGTGAAGAATTTACATTAAGGTATCTCATCCTGAATGTATGAACCTTGATGCAGAGTGATATAGGTTCAGTCTTCCGAGAATGGATCCTTACACAAGATGAAGCCACATCATACATATCCTTTATATGTTAATGTATATGTTTAAAACCTGAAGATCATACATATCCTTTACACAAGAGAAGGCTTACCGGAGGTTGCGTGCTGGTGGGTTGGAGCATGACGAGGACCTATGTGTGGACCTGAAGATTATTTGGGCGGCAAAGATTCCTACCAGGGTTAAGGTGTTCCTTTGGTGTCTGCGGCGGGGTCGTCTTTGTGACAAGGTCAGAAGGGGAAGATTGTTGGGCACGACGGATGTTCGGTGTGACAGATGCACTGATGGCGTGGAGGACGCGAATCACATCTTCTTTGGTTGCAGGTTGTCGGTGGACGTCTGGGAGTCCTTGGGGTTGCCGTGGGTACAGTCTTCCTCTGCGGATCTTTTTTGGGGCTCCATTCGGGCGGTGGGTGCCGGCTCCACCGATGATGTGTCCAGAGTCTTTGCGGTACTTTGGGCTATATGGCTTGGTAGAAATGATGTCATATTCAAGGGGCAGCGCTTTTACTATGAGAATGTGGTGGCGCAGTGTAACTCTTTGTACAACTTCTGGGTATCCGGATGATGATGTATCTTTTCCTATATCAATGAAATTTGTGGTGTGGTGACTCCCATCTTGGGAGTGCACACCCCCTTGTTATTGTTCAAAAAAAAACTATAAGCGGAAGCAATAACAAGAACAATCAGGACTAACATGAAGAACACAGAGATTTTACGTGAAACCCTACTTCGTGAAGAGCATGATGATACCACAAGAGAATGCCTCAATGGGCGGATTCTTCTATTTCATAATCTCGATGAGTACATGGGTGTGTGGCTCTTTATATAGCACTACCGACTTTTCCAAGTCCCACCAATAGACAAGGCCTTAAATGTCGGTTTCGGTCACCATTTCGGTATCGACCAAAATAGAATTTCGATGGAATTTCGGTGGAATTTTGACCGAAATTTCGATCATTTTTTGTACTAGGACCCCATATTTCGGTCATTTCGGTCATTTCGGTCAAATTTCGGTTTTGACTGGATATCGATATTCGACAGAAATTCGACCGAATTTCGCTGAAATTTGAGGCCATGCCAATAGATGATGTGACTTAGAAGGATGCAATTACCTACCTAGGTCATTCTCCACAACCCCTCAAGCTGGAGCATGCATTACTCATCTTGGACAAAAAGAGGAAGACATGAACTCACTCGTTGAATATATGACACTGCGGACCATAACAACTTAGTGCATACTTTATCGGTTGTTGCTGAGGACGATGCTTTGCATGTCATGTTGGTGAGGATGAACATGAGGTTTGGCCTTTGTAATGCATCTCTTTTGTTAAAAAATCTGTGGGGACCGACTCGTCATTTATGAGGGGATCTATCATCGAATGCCTTTTTCTTCTTGTCGTAGGAATATTCATACCAAAATCTCCGAATGCGGGCCTCTCTTTTGGGACCTCGAAGTGGGTTCGCTCTCTTGGGAACCTTAAAAGGATCTCATATTGGAGTTCACAGTCATTGGAGTTTTTATTGCATGTATTGAGTTGGTCTCTGAGTGGAATCTCTGAAAATCATGAATGAGCGCCTTTTCTACTCTCATACTTCCCTTTTCTCCCATACTTGTCAGAATTTGGAGGGGTACTTGACAAAGTCGGGAGAACCAATGAGAGGGGATATACAAATCTTCACCAAATTTTCTTTTTTGTTTTTTATTGCACAAATCATTTTCCCATCATTTTTAGTGTTTCTTTTTTTTGCATAGATCATCCTTTTTTTCATTTTTTTCATAGCTGTATTTTCCTTTTTAGCTATTTTCTTCTTTCTCCTTTTGTTTTTCAAGCTATTTTCTTTTTTTCTCTTCTTTTTTTGCGACCTTTTTTTAATGCAAAGCAGCCCAACATGGCTGTAAGCCCTTTTGACCTTTTTTTAAAAGTAACCCACATCCCAAAGGAAACAATCTCCCCCTTCTTTCTTACTCACGCCGCAAGGTTCCCTGATGGTGAACCCATCATCGCTATCGCTTCATGGAATTGGAGGATTCTTCTTTGCAGGGTCATCGGAGATGGGGGGACCATGTTGGCGCGATGGGGATGCCACCTGCATGGGGAGTGTATGGCGCACGTGCATGGAGATGGGCTAGCACGAGTGTGGGGAGATGGAGATTTCCGACCATCGTGAGTTGGGGAGCCCTCTGTCGATGCTGGAATGGAGATGGAGGCCTATTGTGCATGGAGACGATCGCACATGGGGAGGTGTGCAGAGAACAAAGGCCTGGTGCACGTTGATGGCTTGATCTTTGCCTGGAGATGGAGTTCCGCACAAGATGCCATGGCAGGCCGCGTTGCTTCTTGATCGGTGCTTGCAGGGGGTCTCAAGGCAGCTGGCCCTGGAGGTTGAATAAAGCGACTGAGGGAGGGCAACACCGTGATTTGATTTTTCTCGCCACTTGAAACATGGAAAGAGGATGGGATTTTCCGTCGCCACTACTAGCATCACCACCTCCATGGAGAAGGGATGTGCGCACGTAAAGGAGCGACATCACCTCTTTTTTGGCAGATCTATGGTTCCTTGACACCCCTAAAAAAATCTTAACGAACAAGATGATGAATCGAAATCTTTGCAAACAAGATATGAATAATAATATTCAAATATCGAATATGAGCACAATTTCTGATTTAGAAGTATGAAAATAATAATCGATCTTGGGAAAAAATTGAACCTTCCAAAAACCGACTTGCTCTGATATCATGTGTAAACGATAAGCGGAAGTAATAATAAGAACGAGCATGATAAACATGAAAAACACAAAGATTATACATGGAAGCCTACTCCGTGATGAGTACGATGAAATCACGGGAAAATGCCTCAAAGGGCAGATTCTTCTATTTCATTCTTTCAATGAGTACAAAGGCGTGGGGCTCTTTATATAGTTCCGCTGACTCTCCAAAGTCCCACCAATGGACAATGTGGGACTATTCGTCATGATGTGAATATTGGACCTCAGGGGGATCCAATTACCCACCTAGGTCATTCTCCAACAGTGTAGGACATGTCCTTGTCTCTTTTCCAAAACTCTCCACAAGATCTTCCGTGGGACTGAATCACAGGTCTTCTCCAAATCAATAAAAATCATAACATAAAAATCATATGGAGGATCTTCCTTTTAGCTCTAAAAATCTCCATTGTTCTTCTCAATAGGTGGATAGCGTCAATAGGTGAGTGGCCTGGCATGAATCTGACTTGGTTTCTGTTACTTTAGAAACTTGCTTCGACATTCTTTCAATCACACGTTCTCAAATTTTCATAGTATAACTCATCAGTTTGATACATCTGTAATTCAAACAATTTTGAAATCTCCTTTATTCCTATAAAAGAGGTACTGCGATGCTTCTCATCCATTCTTCAACCATTTTCCTGCTTTTTGCCAAATAACATTGAGTAAATTTGTAAGCCAAGTCAAACCACATTCACTTAGAACTCTCCATACTTCTATAGGAATCTCTTTAAGTCCTGTACCTTTCCCATGTTTCATAACCCGTAAAGCCTCCTCTACTTCCTTCCTTTGTATTCGTTTATAGCTTGCATGATTCATGTAACTTTCACTACTAACTAGACCTCTCAAGGTGATTTCTTTGTTCCCTTTCTCAAATGAAAAACTTATGGAAATACCACTTCCATCTAATCTTTATGTCCTTATGAGTAACAAGCAATGTCCTTCCTCATCCCTAATACATATCACTTAAGGAAGATCTTTGGTCTTTATTTTTCTTGCTTTGGCTAATCTGAATATATCCTCTGCCCTCCTTAGAGTCAAGATTTTTGTCTATGAGTTCATAAGCTTGTGACTTAGCTTCATTTACAACATTCTTTGCTTTCTTCTTCGCTATTTTGTAGTTTGTGATAATTTCTTCTGTTCTATCCTTATATATAGCTTTAAAGCAATCTCTTTTAATTTTAAGCTTTTCTTGCTCCCTTTTACTCCACCATGAAGCCTCCTTTGGGCTTGGAACTTTTCTCTTAAACTCGCTTAGCATCTCTTTGGTTGTAAACTCGCTTAGCATCTCTTTCATCTCTTTGGTTGTAAACTCGCTTCGCATCTCTTTGGTTACCCTTCGAATACAAGATGCTACTGCCTGCGGTCCCATAATTTGTTGACATGTGGAAATGGAAATTGTGACTAAATCTGACAAAATTTTGCCGAAACATCCAATCTGCCTGCTGCAACCTGCTGCTAACCAGCAGCCAGCCAAGATAAGAAATGGGCAAACCCCCTCTGGTCCCCAAGATGACCCCACATTCGTCCACCAAGTCTGCTGCTATACCAAAGGGAATAAAAATGAATTTTCCCTGTTCACCTGAATGCCTAAAAATCCCAAAAAATGTCCACGTTTGCTTTAATTTCTTTGCACTCGGACGGACCACCCTCAACAAAAAACATGTATCATCCACGTACTAAAGAACATGGATGGATATATCGTCGTGAGAGAAGCCTCTGAAGAAACCCTACTGGCTGCTGGACTCACTATGACAGATAATGCAGCTGCCACAATGGCAAAAAGCAGTGGTGCATGGGGACCCTGTGCTTACTCCCCTCTGTGGTTGAAAGAAGCCTCCCTCTGGCCTAGCATTCACCAAACTCGAAGATTAAGCCATTGTAATCTTTTTGTCCACACAATCCACAAGTCAGGGAAGTCCCTCCCGTGTAGCAATGCTGAAGTGAATTTCTAAATTACATCATACACCTTCAAGAAATACAGATGCATTTTTTTCCCTGCATACTTTTTTTGTCATCCATATATCTTGCCAATAATTATTTGCCGCCAAATTTTGTGAAGTGCATTATTTTTATAATAGGGATTTTTACACCCATAACCCTGAGTAACTTTGCAATTACATTCATAACCCCGCATAATCGTGAATAACACATAGAACCCTGAATAGTACTTAACTCTTACACCTATAACCCCGTGTTAACTTCCATGTAATTTTCCGTTAATGATGACAGTATCCGTCAAGTTTTTTTATTTTTTACCCTTTATATTACAGTTATTTACAAGTAGTGCCATTCTCTCCTTCCTCAACCTGATGCTTCCCACATGCCGGCCTCCTCTTTACCTTCATCCTCCAGCACCTCCTCCTCTCTTCCTCTGATCTCCTCTCCTTCAACCTCCAAGGACTACCTCCTCATCCCCTTCCTCCCCTCGTCGAAGCGTCCCCTCCGCCACTCCAGTTTCCCCGTGCAAGCCCTCATCGAGGTCCCCGTCCCCTACCCGCGAGCCCACGCCCCCACCCCCCTTCTGCCCCAGTCCCCTCCCCTACCTGCAGGCCCCCATTTGTAGCATCCGGGAATTCGCGTAAACCCGAACTCGTCCGATTTTGGGTCTAATGAACCCAAAAACGTTGTCGGTCAATACTAAACAACCTAAAACGACCAATTGATCATGAATCAAAAGTCGTTCGGACGAAATCGACCAAAAATCGGTCCCTTCGTAATGCGTGCCGTGAAAAGCCGCGACGCAAATTCGGAAACCGCGAAATGAACCGAGACCATCATGAGATCCGATTCGACGATACAAGACCAGCGAAATTGACCGTTCGTCAATCGGAGGCCGTTTGATATTTTAAAATCACGAAATTTAATCCTAAATCGAAACCGTATCTGAAAATTTCGTGTACTCAAAACCCGATCGGAAGTATGCCAATATTATAATCATTTTGATCGTCATTCCTAGACGATCAAATCGAGATATTGTGCGTCGAAATCCGAGGCCCGACGCGCGATTACGGTCAATTTTTATTATCTCAAATAATGAGAGTTTTGTTTTTTTTTATATAAAAAATATTTAAGAAACAGGCTGCTGGAAAACAGCAGCCTCCACTTGTCTTTATAATTTTATTCCACTTGTCCTTTATTCCCAATCCATTTGGCAAGCTATCAATGCCTTTTCATGCCTATATATTTCCACTCCACCCTTCTATTTTCTCTATCTTTTCACCGAGAGAGAGAGGTTGGTGCTCCCTTTGCTATCGTTGGAGATCTCAGGGCTGGAGGAGGTCCCTGGAGCCCCTGCAAGTGGCACTGCTACAGCTATTTCAACAGTCCCTCACTGCTGATTGAAGGATCCTTTGAAGCTTCCATTTCAGCCATTTTCCCCTCTCAGAAAGCTGTTGCATGCAAGATCTGTCTTTCTTCAAATTTTGATCTAATTAGGTACAACTCCTTCCTTCTCTTGCTGCCATACATGTCTTTTCCATTTCTTGCATTTGCTGTGTTCTTTCAACTCTAATTAGGTACAATTCCTCACTCCTTTGTTGCCTTGCATATATAAGTTAAAATCCCAAATTCTGCCCTCCATGTGTTTTTACTTCAAGTGGTCTTTTATCATTCCATATGGTTGTTCCCCATAGGTTGTTAGATGTTTAAATGGAGGAAGGGTTGTGTTTAGTTTTTGGAATGCAATGCTTTGTGCAAATATAAAGTTCTTGGACTGTTTGACAGTAGAATAGAAACTACAAGGTCTTGTAGAAAAATATAAATTGTGATATGTTAATGAGTAGAAAAATTTGGTAGAAAGTCTTGTATTTTATTGATGCATTGTAATATATTTGATGTCTGCTCATTAGGAGGATCACTGTATGGATTTTTTTTTTAAATAAATTTAAACAAAAATTCTGCTTACATCATTCCGATCTGTGTTCTTAATACATGTATTGAAGATATTATTGAATATTACCATAAACATAAAGCATGTATTGTAAAGAACTGTTACTATAAAACATGACCAAAATCTCCTTGAGTAGGGTACAACCTTGATCCAGTAAAATAAATTAATATGATCATCTTTATATAATACTGTATGAGTCTTGTTCGAGGTCCTATTTAGGAAAAATCAAGCTATTAGGTGTTGACTTGGTGTTTTGCCTTGAAAACTTTCATATGATGGGAAGTTAATAAGAAGAACATTTAACCGAAGGTTTTTCACAAAACTCAAACATAGATAATATCTAATAATCTGCAGACTGTAACTTTTGGAACAATATTTATCGATCCATTAGTGATAATCTTGTCAGGATACATGTAAAATATTGGTAGTGAGGATGTGCATTTGGGATGACGAAATTTTGTTCTGAAACAGGGGTAATTGCATCATTGGTATTCTTAGGTTGAGTAACTTTCTAGGTATTTTCATATCCTTCAAGAAGATTATCATTAGATCCATTGCATAGGATACACATGAAGCAAACAAGGCAAACAAATGAGAAGAGCTAGAGTAAATTGTATTAGTGTTGAATGTGTGATAATGCTTGGTTCCTTTTATAACCAGAGAATGAATAAGATATACTTTGAATATGGGGTAGTGATGTGGCACATTTACTTTTCTTCTAATTAATTTAAAAGAAAAAGGACGATTTATATATATATATATATAAATCAATAACCAGAATTGTCAAGATCAACTCTTGAATATGAATCACTACGTATAAGTCACCATTACCTAAGTTATCAATAAAGGACCTAGATTTGTACAGTCAACTACAGAAAAACTAAGAACAAGTTGGGAAGTCAAGAAAGTAAGGATGATGGCGGTTTGGTGATGTGTGATAAATGGATAGTCACGCAAGTGAAACATTGGTGACTAATAATGAATAGTGCCGGCCATGGTGACTTCTACACCAGACCGTGCGAGAGCGCGGTGACTCTCACCTGGGCGGAGGAAAGGAAGCCCAGTTTGGGCAGCGGCCGCCAAGTGCACGGGTCTAGGATCCCAATCCTTTTTCGGTTTTTACGCGAGCTCGCAGTGTTTTACGCCTTGTTGGGATCCAGACTTTAGACCAGTTCCGCTGACCCTGTCTTTTAGGATACCCAGGCGGGGGATCCTTGTTTTTCAGTTTTACGTACGAGCTCGTCCGCCCGTACTAGTCGGGCAGTTTTCTAGAGTGACTTTTCTAGGGAGTCTCTCTCACCCGTCTCAGTGGCGTAGTTGGGGAGTAGACCTATCCCTCTATTGGACCGCACTTCCAATTAGAGGGCGAGACGGAAGAGCCATTTGTAGGCTTCTTCACCGCTTGAGTTACTTCGCCAACAGACATGGCGATTCTACATCTAGATCATCCATATCTATATCTACATCATCTGGAGTTATATCTGAATCAATTGAAGTTAAGATTTGGAGAGGTTATGATCAAAAGTTGAGATTGCTAGAAAATAATATATAAGTTTATACTCTTATACTCATGAATATTCAACTACAATGTAAATGTGTCATATGTGGGAAAATGTCGGGTTCTGGGGAAATCATTAGAAATGCATTACAAACAACTTGAAAAACCTTTTTACTTACGCGGGTAGATGTAAACTTTACTTTCCACCTTTCTACTTGCCTACTTTTGCACATATTAAATGTCTAGTTATTTTTATAAGTTTTTGGGAGGTATCAGCAATGGCTGACGCCTCTTCTTTCCTAACGTGTTTGGCAGGCAAACAGCCTGCAGTTCAGTAGTCGCTCAGTAGCTATACATGCTTCCTGGAGACAAAGTATACACTAGACGGTATGAATTACTTGTCTCAGTTTTTGTTCAGATGATGATGTAAATGCTATCTCTTTTGTATCATATCTTGGGATATATGTTGTAATATGGAAGATGCTTGTGCAAGTTGTAAATGGATATAAATTTTAATAAAAAAGGAATTTTGGTGCCATTTGTATCTCTTTTACTTTGTGGTTATGTTGTGGATGTGAATGTCACGTGGGTAATTAGTCGCGCGAAAAATTTTCCCTGCTTTTCTGTAACTTCATGCGATCTCATGTGAATAATAGTGCGAATGTGTGATTAACGGGTACCCGGATCCTGAGGGGTTCACACAATTTCCCGCCGCCGCCCCCTGTGCAGAGGCCCCCATCTCCTGCCCCCTCTCCCTCGCTCCCGTCCCCCTCGCGCGGAGCCCCCCTGCGCAGATGCCCCTTCCCCTGCCCTCTCTCCCCTCGCTCCTGTTCCCCCACACAGAGGCCCTCGTCCCGGGTGTTGTCGAAGGCATCCACAGCGAGCGGTGAAGCCCCATACGGTGAAGTCCTCTCCCCTCGTGCGGAGCCCCCCCGCGCAGAAGCCCCCTGCGGCAAAGTCCCCTCCCCCCGCTCTCGTTTCCCCTCGCAGACCTCCCCCCCACCCTCGCATGCCTGCATAGAGGCCCCCGTCCCCTCCCCTTGCTCCCGTTCCCCCACGCAGATGCCCCCATCCCTGCTGCTGTCGATCGAAAGCACCCCCGCGCGGAAGCCCCCTGCGGTGAAGTCCTCTCCCCCTGCTCGTGTTTCCCCGTGCACCCCCCCTCCCCCCCCCCCGCGTAGAGGATCCCTGTCCCCTCTCCTCACTCATGTTCCCCCGTGCAGAGGACCCCGCCCCTGCTGCTGTGGAAGGCACACCTGACGAGCCACTTCCCCTGCCTGCGTAGAGGCCCCCGTCGCCGCTGCTGTTGAGCGAAAGCACTCCCGACGAGCCGCTCCCCCTGCGAGGAAGCCCCCTGCGACGAAGTCCCTGCAAGCTTCCCGCGAGAAAGCATGAGGCGGAAGCTCCCCCCTCCCCCAAGAGGCACCCTCCCTACTGTCGAAGCCCCTCCTGGACGTGATATTTTTTTTACTTTTGATTGATCCCAGCCGTTAGATCATGACTTGGTTAGATTAACTCATTCATCTAGTTAAGTTAACGAACTAAAGTAACGAAGGGTTATGGGTGTAAAACGGAAGGTTATTTGGGGTCGTGGGTGTAATTCACGATTATGCGGGGTTATGAATGTAATTGCAAAGTTACTCAGGGTTATGGGTGTAAAAATCCCTTTATAATATTGTGAATGGACTGCTCACTTTCAGTAGCCTTTTGTTTATTTCCCCTAAATATGGGAAGATATTCAATATTTATGCGATTTATTTGGCAAACCGCCCGCTTTATGATTTTTAACGTGGTGACACATGCTAGTAATATCTAAATTGTTTTGAAATCGTCCATGGACTTCTATTTCTTTTATCGACATTTGTTTGGTAGATAATTAGCGATTTCATTGATTTGTCATGTTTTGTTATTTATTTGTCATGTCATGTCCGAGGATTCTTTGTGGATCTTTGTTGTATTTTGAAAGGGTCTAATGTAATCTGTAATCTATGCCACTGTAATTTTCATATAAAAGAGACGTTTCTTGTTGAAATGTTGGATTTAAATTGCTGAAGTGCATATGAATATGGCGAGGCTCAATTATTGGCAAAAAAAAACTTACAAATCAGTAATAAATTAATAATCACGGTGGAATGGTAGATGGTTTCCATAGGATTTGTAACATTGAGAGTGATTTTATAGCTTATCACATATTTATTGGCGACACTGTTGCAGTAGTTGGTTGGATAGAGCGAATAGTAGGTCCAGCTATGAGGTGTGGTTTGGGGGGTGGTGGATTGAACTGACTAAATTGTCAATAGTCAGTCAAAATTTTCAGCCGATAGACCGATTATTCGGTCGAATATTGGCTGATCACTGTTTTTTTTTGCGGCTTCAAATGCCATGATAGAATAGAAGTTATTATGCATTGCACGTTGTTTTTGGAATTAGACCCTCCAACTTGTGTATCTTCACCTTGTTTAAATGATACTCATGATATTGATTGAATATGAGTCGTACATAACTTGTGAACTATTCAACGCCTTACTTAATTAGGATCAAAATCTGTTTTGAAGGAATCAATTTTCTAAATTTTAATCTTTTGCTTGTTGTTTCTCATCATTAAGTCCTATATTCCATGAGAGCCCTTATATTATTCCGAATATGTATAAACATATAAGATATGTGATATTTGGTTGAAATTCACATGCTACTTTTATCTTGTCAATCGATGACTATATCTCTATAAACTATAAACATATACGAATATATGTATTTTATGTTGTTTTTATATTTAAAATAATTTAAAATACATAACTGAATAATACAAACAGTAGTCCGAATACTGATTATTCTTTATTCGGTGACCCATCTGACCGGATACCATTATCTTCTTCTTTCCCCTGCGATGGGACCTTTAAAGGCTGCTGTTGCATGTTTAGTGACTAATGTAGGACAACAGTAATGTTCTGAGATATTTCTATATTCTAAGAGCACGCCAAAAGGGTCCTAAAATAGTTTTACTTCTTCATTTAAGCAATTAAGACTAGGTTGATTAAACCATGCACACTAATGCTTTCTTTAATGTCTTCCTGGATTAGGTTGAAACAGTAGCTCAATTTGGGGTGATATTTCTACTATTTGCTCTGGGATTGGAATTCTCTACCACAAGGGTTGGTCTGGATTGCCTTTTTTTTGCCTTTTCAATTTGGGAAATAGTTTGACAAATTTATCAGATGCCTATCCAACTTTTTTTTCCTGAATTCTAGTAGTTATTTAAAAAAATCCACCATCAGCCTTTCATTTTGGAAAATTTATTGAACAAATTACCTGCTTTCTCCTTGCAGATTCGGGTTGTCCGAGCTGTTGCTGTACTGGGTGGTCTACTCCAAATTTTTTTGTTTATGTGCTTGTGTGGCATAACAGCGTCGGTATGTTCTCTTTTTGTTGAAGGATCTATTTATATTATGACTGGAATATTATTATTCCTTTAGCTCGTCTTGGTAGAAAAGTATTTACCTAGTATTTGCATAGGGAAATATTCCTTGATCCTGGACTATGCTTATTAAATGGGCACACGTAGCTTATACAATTTCGTATACATCTTTTGTCCTTTACACCATGTCACAATTTCCCCACTGCGATGAAGTAGGAAACTGTAATAAGGCCTGCCTTCTAAAAACATGCATAAATGATCTCGACTGGTTGGTGTGTACTTTTTCTATTTGATGCAAGTATGGCCAGCTGTCGCCATCCTGACGTATCATTTTTATTCTCATTTTGGCCTTTTTATCGACAATTACATGAAGATCTTATTGTTGGATCACGAGAACTTTCGAATAAGGTGGGAATGTATTAGTTTCTGAAAGGCTATGCATCTTAACCATTTATTTGTTGATTTATTAAGTTATCAATTACTTCATGTGAAAAAGCACCATTTGTAAAAACATATGTAGAAATAGGTATTTAAGCTGTTTTTAAGGTTTCGATGTAGGTCCTAGCTATTCTATTTTAGTAAATAAATGAAGGTCAATTATGGATCTCTATTTTATGTGATGGATCTGGTTAGAAATTTCAATTGGGAGTCTCTTATGAGCTATTTTTAGGTCATAAAGGGGGAACACGCAATGGTGTCTGCCCCAAAAATATTACTAAATCATAAAAGAAAACTACTTACAGGAGCCAAGACTCAAGGAGAGTTTTGGTATAATTTTCAATATAGAAACAATGCGAATTAAAAATCGAATTGTTCCTAGTTTGCCATAAAACCTAGTCAACCACTATAGGTAGATGATCTTCCTTCGAATTATTCTTCGCAACAAATAGAGAATCCCAGAAGCTCTAAGCTCGAAGTGTTCACCCATGCAATATGAAGCTCAACCCAGATTCTTGAAGTCTTCGTACGATGAAAGAACATGTGATCCATGGTCTCTCTATTTCCGTGTTACAAAGGTTCTACAAGCAAACAAAGAAAAACCTTGTAATTTGAATAAATAGAATTCACCGAAGGAGTGATGCCATTACACCAACATGTTGGTTTGATTGTGGAGGAATTGACGAGAGAGATTGAGACATCAACAATGTCATGCACACAACCACATGCCTCCAACTATATTAATTTGGGGTGGAATGTGGGGCTGTATTGATTCCCATGAGTGGATAATTAATTTTATTGCCTCTTCCTCTAATTGTTAGAAAATAGAGAATGGAAGCGAAATATAAATTATGAAACTCAAAGATTTTTATGTGGAACCCTACTCCCTACGGAGCGTGATGAGACCACGGAGAATGCCTCAGAGGGCTGATAGTCTATTGAACTTTTTCTCATCTGACTACAAGGGTTTGGGGCTCTATATATAGCACCCACGGAGTCTCCACATCTCCAAACTGGTAGATGTAGGACTAAAGACTGGATGGGGTAAATGGATCCTGGAGTTATCCACTTACCCATCCACAACTCAATAGGCACACAACCAAATACTCCAACACCCCCCTCAAGCTGGAGCATGCAATGCTCAGCTTGGACAAATAGAAAGAATCTCAACTCACGCTACATGACACTACAGAAATATCAACTCAACGCACACAACTGTCGGTTGCTGTCGAGGACGTTGCTTCTCATGTCGTGTGTGTGAGGAGGACGAACGGGCTGGAGTGTGAGTCAAATAGAGGACTCGGAATCTGACCATCGAGTCTGAAACTGCACTTGGAGTCTCCTCGTCGGAGAACCGAGTCTCTCCCATCTGGCTCAGAGAATGGTACCCTACTTTGGAGTCCCTATGATACCACATGAAAACCCTTGCCCACATGGCATAGGGAATGGTCCTCTACTCTGGAGTCCCTATGGCTCACATGAAAACTCTGGCCAAAACATTAAGAATGATGGGGACCTCACAAAAGATGGCTTAACATGTGCACATCTGAAAAGACTGCATACATGTGTGTGTCTGAAACTGAAGACTCGGGAAAATATCTGACGTCGAGTCTCATCATCTGAATATCTGTAGAGTCTGGAGATCTGACTGGGAATCTGGACTGGATTCTGAACTGTCTCTGAATCGGAACTGGAATCTGAATCGTCAGAGTGATATGATGCTGAAGAACTCTACATATACCCCCCTTTCTCTCATACTTGTCGGAAAATGTGGGCGTCGACCAAGATGGAAGAAGACAAGATAATACATAAATACAGGGAGAAAAATAAAACATCACTTAGCCGATCTTGAATTTTTTTGAGAAATCATTTTTTTTGCAATTTTTAAGCCATCTCCCTTTCTTTTTTTGGCTTTCTTCGCAACATTTTTTTTCTCGGTCAATTTTTTTATTAGCCATCTCATAAGCCGTTCATAATATATTATTTTTTTAACAAAGAAAAGGTGGTCCAATTGGACCAAAAAATACAATAGCCTACAATAATGTGGAGCTCTCTTCCTCTCTATCTTTTTATCTCATTTTTTTAACAAGCAACAATCCTAAACTGGGCCCTTCCCCCTCTTTAATTTCCAGCCCAAATAGTGGGCCTTTTTTTCATTTTTTTCTCACGGCAGGGCCTCCCCCTCCATTTTCTTAATTTTTTTATAACGCCGGACCTTCGAGCCCTAGGGTTCCCATCGTGGGAACCTCTTCAACCACTGCCTCCCCCTTTGGGTTCCTGCTACTTGCCGCATGCAAGGGAGGAGGAGGAGGCCGAGCTCTGCCTTTGAATATCTGATTGTCTCCCCTCTGCGAGGAGATCTGCAGCTCCTTGCGCGGAGTGTAGATGTTGCCGGGGCCCCCACCTGGGCTGTGGAGAAGCGAAATTCACTCGCCGCTTGCGGAGGAGGGGCTACGATTGGAGAACACACACAATCGCGTGTCATCGGCTGTAGCATGCGTCATGGAGGGAGAAGAGATGCTGCCGCCTGAAAAAGCTCGAGAGATGGGCGGAGCACCAAGGTCTCGCGCCGCGGCGTGAGAGCTGCTCCACCTGGAAGGTGCGCTTGAGAGCACGCGATGGACCTCCTCCTGGGCGAGGTCTGAAGGGGCTGCGCTGACTGGTAGGGCTGGGGCTACGTGAGGCGTAGGTTGGAGGGCTACCGCCTGGAGCAGCCTGATGAGGGCGACTTGAGAGCTCTACGCCTGGGTCTTCAGCCGCCTGGGGTGGGGGGTGGGGGTTGCACGCCATGGTGAGGGAGAGGCGTTCGATGGTGAAGCTCGTGCGGGAGGAGCCTGGGACCTGCGCCAAGGAGATGAGGTTGGATCGTTTGGGGCCCCGAAGGGGAACTAGGTCTCGAGGCACGTCGCCTGTAGCACTTCCCTCAACATTATGAAAATAATCTTTAACACATTAAAACTCGAATCCCTCAACATAAAATCCTCGAGAATCGACCCGCTCTGATACTATGTTAGAAAATAGAGAATGCAGAAGCGAAATGATAAACAGAGCATAAGAACAGAAATATAAAACATGAAACTCAAAGATTTTTACGTGGAACCCTACTTCCTAAAGAGCAGGATGAAACCACGGGAGAAGGCCTCAGAGGGCTGATAGTCTATTGAACTTTTTCTCATCTGACTACAAGGGTGTGGGGCTCTATATATAGCACCCAAGGAGTCTCCACATCTCCAAACTGGTAGATGTGGGACTAAAGACTGGATGGGGTAAATGAATCCTGGAGGTATCCATTTACCCATCTACAAATCAATAGACCCATAACCAAATACTCCAACAATGATGAAGTAATGGGAGTGGTGAATTCCTGTCCAACCGTAGATAGTACCCATGTTTATGTTTTTGAACAACATAGAAGCATTATGCATGTGCAAGAGGCCGCTTCTCACAGAACCATGTTTGGATCACTAAATTTGGGTCCAAAATTTTGGATGAAGCATTCTTTTTCTGCCAGATAAATGTAATTATTTTATTATATCTATTTGGTATCATATAGGTTTATTGGTGTTGGTGGAAGTCATCTACGGGCTTTAATTAGTACTTGCCATCGGGAGATGTTGTAAAATGTGTCCAATTGTTTTTAGACAGGTGTGGGCTGTAATGTCAAAAAAGTGATGAATAACATAAGAAACTATGTGGTTCTCCCATCATTTTCTGAGGCCACTCTGTTGTTCTCCTTTCCATACACTGTGCAGCTTGGCCATGCTTGCTTGAGTCCCATTTCCATTCTTCTCTATTCTATATTTGGTCAGTGTTAAAAGCAAATGTGTCCCGATATAATTTAAAAAAAATGGATGCTAGGTCTGCTTGTGTGATGCCCTGTTCCAAGAAACATGCTTGGTTATTTTCTTGCAGCTCATGCTTGTAACTGCGGCAATTTTGTAATTGCATTTGGAATAGCTCTTAGCGGGCCTACTCCTTTCTTGTTGCAGACTAGGAATTTCAGAATGTATTTCTCAGTTCACAATCATTTTTGTAGTTATTGAAAATGTTTTATGTCAGAGTATTGTGCATGGAAAATGCCACCTCCCACACGTTTTTTGCATTTTTTGGGCACTCATGGCTTATAACTGTCAGATTTTCAGGTGGCGGTTGTGTTTTACCTTTGATTGCTGTTCTAATGTAGATCAAAATGTACTTTGTATACAGTTATGTGGAGGCAAAGCATCAGAAGGGATCTTTGTTGGTGCTTTCTTGTCAATGTCTTCAACAGCTGTGGTAAAAATTTAAATTTCAGTAAACCTACATGGAGCACAGCCTGCTCTTATTAGCAGTGTTTTTGAAACTACAATTTTATATTTCCGAGGCATCTTTGTTGAAATCTTTATTTTCATTGCATAGTTTTGTTGGTCATTATTTGTATGTCAGGTTATTTGACAATGATGTTTCGTTTTAAAGAAAAATGAAGCACGCCGTTATTTGTGGAAAGTTCCAATGTCCCTCCCTTTAGATGTAAGCATAGATATCTTATAAATATTCGAGGATATTGCCATGTGCATAAAAGTGGAAGCCAGAATAAGCGTCAAGGGGCTTGGAAGTTTATTCATTAGGTACTACCGATTGTTACTTGCTCACTCACATGTTTCCGTTGAGTCAGAGAAATGGATTGACTCCTTTTGAAGGAGCTTCTTTTTGACAGTCCATTGGCATAGGGCTGCACTATTCCTTTGGTTAGATGCGATAAGGTGTGCGAGTAGTCAAGATCAGGGTTTGGGGGTTATAAATTTAGAACACTGAATGATGCCTTGTCATTGTGGTGGCAAGTCAAGTTGACACTATTAGTGAAAATGGTGTTGATCTGGCTAAGTCAAGTTGGTACTATTGGTGAAGTTGGCGTTGTTCTTTGTAGATCAGTCTGTTGTGGAAAGATGTTGTGCTGGTTCGAGAATAGGTATTTTTTCATAGATTTTTGGTTTTCTAAAGTCAGTCAATTCATGGGCTTTAGCACATCAATTGGCTACTTGGGAAATCAGCCATATCTCTTTCTAGTGTGATAACTAGCTAGGAGAGAGTGAGGCTCTTCTAAGTAGTCGATGAGGGTTACCTGCATTGTGATTGTAGAAAACGATATAGAAGCGCATCAGAGATTAAGAATAAAATTGGAAGAAAACCGTGATTTTGCGTGCAATCCTTCTCCATAAGAAGCGGGATGAAACCACAAGAGAATGCCTCTTAAGGGTCATGTATTCTGTATTTCTTTTTCTCAACTAATACTGTTGAGATACTTATATCTCTCCGCATTTATTTATGTTTTTCTATTTTCCAGTTTACTTTATGTAATTTTCCCTTACACCTTTTCTCCTATATAAGACAGCTTTTGGGCTATGAGGATACAACTTTTCATCTCAGCTCTTTCCACATGGTATCAGAGCGACGGTCCTAGACCGGAGCCTGTGCTCTAGATCCCCACCACACCAAAAACCCTAGCCCCTACTTCACACAGCGGTCGCCGCCGCCGACATCAGAGTAGCAGCGGCTACAACCACCGCTACTCGCTGCCCTCAAGCAGGAGCAGCGGTTGCAGCCGCCGCCACCGCCGTCTATTAAAGGCTGCCGCACACCTCTTTCGCGTCAATTGTGAACTATGAGGTCTGATTTGGTTCTTAGGGTTTGATTTTTGATCCTCTAAAACTACCCTAGGCACCTAAAGAAGCCTCCCGTGAATGGAAGAGGTTGTGGTATAAGTCTACACCCACAACCGTCTTCCTATATATCTGTGTAGACATTGTTATTCCAGTTTGCAACCCTAGTCTTAGAGATTGTTATCATTATGCCAGACAACAAAGCAGATATTCCATCCATGGGTGCCTTCAAAAGTCCAACACCCATTGTGAAGATGGATGGAACAAACTATGAACTATGGGCCATGCAGTTCATAAGTCTTATGCAATGTAATGGCAAGAAGTATATCCTCACACAGGAGCCTGTTGACAAGACTGGGACGCGTCAGGGGTGGAAGACGACCTTATGCACGTGTATAGATTTCTGGAACGGTATCAATGGAGATAGCCAATGATATACTGAGTCAGCCCACGACGAAGGCTATGTGGGACATTCTCGCCGCTACACACTCTCCAGCGAAGTACGAGTCGAAGATTCTGCAACTTTAGCACGACATCTTCACGTCGAAGCAGGATGGTCGTCCACTCCATATTCTTTACACTTCTCTAAGGGGTATGTTTGAGAAGTTACATGGTTACATTACCTTCTCTGCCACACCAGAACAACTCAAGGCATACAGGGATTCAGTGACGGCTGGAGTTTTCTGGCAGCACTCGACTCTGAGTATGATGCATATAGAGCACAGCTTCTTATTGATGCCACCATACCTCCAATGGAGGAGGTATATCACAGGTTGAATAGGCTCTCCATTTCTTCTGATGGTACTCAGCTGTCTCAGACATCTTCAGCCATGACAGCATCTCGTGGTAGGGGGAGCCCTATATAGTATCGTGATCGAGGTGGCCGTGGCAGGGGAGGGGGTAGTCGGACCCCTCGTCAGCCTTGTACATACTATCACATGCCAAGTTATTATGAGGAAACATGCTACTCTAAGCATGGGTTCCCAGCTTCAGCACACATGGCACAACAGATCCAACAGGTTGGCAGTCCTTCACCTGCATCTGATCAGAGATTTGACGAACTTGTGGCGCGGCTCGGGGAGATTATGCCTACTCCTGGGTCAACCATCTCTCCTTTAGGATCCTTAGAGGTAGCTGCCTCAATATCAACATCTACATCATATATAACATATGCCTTTACTAGTTGTTACATGCCAGATTTGTCATAATGGATAATGGACTCAGGAGCATCCCATCATTTCTGTGGTGACAGAGGTCAGTTCAGTGCTTTCAATCCAACCCAACCAAGACGGTCTGTTGTGATAGCAGATGGAACATACTCTCCTATTACTGGTCAGGGGGAAGTGCAGTTAACTCCCGCAATGCAGCTTCACAATGTTCTTTATGCTCTTGAGTTTTCTATGAATTTACTATCAATTAGTCAAATCATCAAGGATTTACACTGTCGTGCCATATTTGATCCTTCTGCTCTTGTGTTTCTGGACATTCTTACAGGCATGGTGATTGTATTTGGCCGTGAGAAAGGGGGTCTCTACAGATTGGTGCAATCTCCTTATGCTGATTTCTATTTTCTTCGCACTGGATCTGCGACTTCATATATGTGGCATCTTCGATTTGGTCATCTTCCTCTGCAAAAGTTGTGTCACGTTCTTCCGCAGATTTCTCCTCACTCTACCTTTCAGTGCAAGGTCTGCCAGCTTGGGAAGCATCATCGGTCCACTTTCCAGAGTCATCAGGGTCGAAGTAGTCATAGTTTGATTGAGTTGCTTCATTTGGGGTTTTAGTCGTGTCCCATATCATCAGGGGCATAGATTTTATCTTGTTGCAGTTGATGGGTTTTTTAGATTGTCTTAGATCTTTCTTCTTAAGAACCAGTCTGATGCTGGTCCTATTATTTAGTCCTTTATTAATGAAATAATGAACATTTTTCAGCAAAAGTCAAGTTTATACGTTCAGACAATGCGCTAGAATTTTACAGTACTCAGCTCTCCCAGTTTATTACGTCCCATGGTATTATCCATCAGACATCTTGTGCGTATACTTCCCAATAGAATGTGGTGGTTCAATGTAAACACCACCATCTTTTAGATGTTACCAGGACTCTCTTGATTCAGAGTTATGCTCCTTATTCGTACTGGGGGGACGCAGTTTTAACTGCTTGTTACATGGTAAATCATATGCCCTCTTCGGTACTGGGTGGAAAAGATCTCATTCTTGATTGCGTTTCCCAAGACGGATCTTTTCTCACTCACGCCTCGTGTCTTCAGTTCTATGGCTTTTGTTCATCAAATGTCTACTGGTCTTGACAAGCTCTCTCCTAGATCTATCAATTGTGTATTTGTTGGGTATTCCAAGACCTAAAGAGATATCGTTGCTTTGACCCTGTTCGACGAAGGTATTATGTTAGTGCAGATGTCACCTTCTTTGAGTCCATTATGTATTTATCTCCTACAGGTGGCAAGCTCATCCTTTCAGAGGATGGAGAAGAGGTCTATATGCCTCTATGTTCACTACACCATCATCGCCATCATCACCTCTACCTCTTCCACCACCACCTCAACCACCTCCTACCACACCTACCTTCTTTCCCCAGGTTTACCAATGTCGACCTCTTGCTCATGTGACTCCTTCATCATCTAGCACGCTCAAGGTATGTTTCTGAGCATTTAAGTTCTTCTAATGGCACTAGTGATTTGCATGTGCAACTTAAGGTGCAGGATGTCCCGGATAATACATCTTCTACGAGTATTGAGGACCTAGATATACCTATTGCTCTATGGAGGCAGAGGCGCGCATGCACTATGCATCATCTTGCTTTCCATATTTCCTTGGAACGTCTCTCTGAGGATTTTCAGAGGTTTGTTATGGGAATGTCAGTCGTGGAGATACCACTGCCCTATCAGGAGGCGTTGCAGAGTAGTCAGTAGTATCTGTCCATGGAGGAAGAGATGACAGCTTTACAGTCTCGTGGTACGTGGAGTGTTGTACAGGCTCCTTCAGGTGTATCCGTTGTTGGCAGCAAGCGAGTGCTTATTGTGAATCATCGAGCTGATGGTACTGTGGACAGATATAAGCTAGATTAGTTGCTCGTGGGTTTACCCAAATCTTATGGGATAGATTACCAGGATACTTTTTCTCCTGTTGTGCGTCACTCTACGCCGCGGATTCTTATTGTTGTTGATGTGGTACATGATTGACCACTTTTCCAATTAGATGTCAAGAATGCCCTTGTATAGAGATCGAACCAAATTCCTAAGTAGTACCTTGGATTTACTTAAATCCTCAGGTACTACGAAAAGTTTTTTTTTACACCGAAGCTACAGTGGTGTCGCATGTTCAACATGCGACACTCCTAATATTTTTTTACCTTGGAACCACAGTAGTAGCGCATCTTGAAGATGCGATATACTGTGATCTTCCTGAATTAGTTCCGGGATTCTGCCAGGAACTTTCTCACATAGCGCATGTTGAACATGCGCCATATGAGAATCTTCCTGGAACAATTCCAGGAAGTTTCTCATATGGCACATGTTCAACATGCGCCATATGAGGATCTTCCTGGAACAATTCCAGGAAGTTTCTCATATGGCACATGTTCAACATGCGCTATGTGAGAAAGTTCCTGGAACAATTCCAGTAAGTTTTGCCGAGGCTTTCATGGAGCGCGGGATCGCCAAAGAAAAGAGATCAGTATTTTAACTTGTATAGAGCCGATCCCCTTTGATCTAATATTTCCTTGAAGTTCTATCCTACTTGCATTTTAACTTGTATAGAGCCGTTCTTCCTAAGGAATACGCGTCTCGACAATCACATAAGTGGGTTATCAATGCATACACATTCACATTCACAAAGGTTATATATTGATGCACAAACACAATCACACAAATTACATATATTAAATTGCCACAAAGATACATTTTCATATTTGTCTCAAATTAACAACTACACAAATTACAACTTAACGCTTTCTCCTACGTTGATATGTTCTTGTTGTATCACGAAGATGAAAGGGTAACAAACGGTTTGTCTCGTCTATCACGTTGATTTGCGAGGGTCCTGCACCGTCTTCGTCGAAGGTAGCCATCGATGGCGGTGTGAGCGTGCAGTAAGTGGGCTGCGTTTCTCTAGCTTCCATGCCTTGCCTCAACGGTGCCTGCAGTGTTGGCATGTCGTCACGTGGTCGCTCGACAACCGGTGTGACGAAGTCACGCTCCAATTCCGTTGATGCAAGATCGTCATCTGCCCCAGCGGCTACCTCATTGTCCACGGGTTCCGCCATCGGTTTGCGCGCTCTTCCCCGACCTCTTCCTCTTGCTCTTCCTCGCCTAGCCTCCGCCTGAGCCACATCAGTATGGTCCTCATGTATTGTGACGGCATCTGCAAATTGAAATGACAACCATTGCTCCATTTCCGCTTTTACTTGTACCGCAATCTCACGGCATTCCTCATGTCCGATATCGTATATCCGGCCCCACTTGGCGAGCTGCATCCAAAGGAAAAAATACATATCGGTTATTCTGATGGAAACTTCTTGAAGTAAATTACAACATAGTTTGTCAGAGCACTTACGTTGCTTGCCAAAGTTGCACCTAGCTGTCCAACAAATCTTCCTGTAATCATCCTATACCATTGCTCGTAGGCAGGCATCACGAAGATCTCATTGGGCTGGTCGAGAGCAATGACTCTATCTTCCCGATCATCCCATTCGGCTATATGCAACTTGTTTCATCCTCCAACCTTTCCCCTGAAGTCGATGGCATGGAGGTCCTCAAAGGTAAAGCAAGATTGTGGAATGTCCTGACGGCCACCAAATTGTCTCAGAAATCGGTCCGGGAAGTAATACTCCACAATGTGGAAGTATATCAACGGTACACATGCCCTCCAAATGCTTTCGCCTTCAAGACAGTTGGCAGGGAGACTTGCGCGGATGTCATCGGTATACGCATGGAAGGCCGTATCGATATCGATATCATTTCGGTCCGCCCGGAAATGGATATATCGGGATATATCGACGATATATCGACGATATCGGTGGAAATGTCGAAAATGGCGCAAAAAAGCCAATTTTTTGGCATTTTTTCAGAAATTAAGGTCATCCAAGATATTAAAACAACAAATATCGTACAAATACACACTTATATCACACATATCGGTCCATTTATAGACCATATATCGCACATATCAGTATCGCACATATCGGTCATATCGATATTAATATTGATTCTTGACTTATAAATATTGGAAATGGATTTCATTCAAGTGCTTATAACATTAAATAATACAAATATACACCTAGAAAATACATATAGATCATTTATGAGGACTATGATCCTTATAGTGCACATATCCGTCATATCGAACATATCACTGATATTGTCAGTTGTTGACATACTATATATATTGAAAATGGAGTTCATCCAAGTACTTTGATCACTAAATAATTTACAAATGTACTCTTACTCTCTTAGATAACACATATCGATCATCTATGAACCTTATATCACATATATCGATACGGTTGTACTGTTAGTTGTTGACATATATATATATATATATTGAAAATGGAGTTTATCCAAGTTCTTAGATCACTAAATAACTTATAAATATAGTCTTAGATCACACATATCGATAATTTCGAACATATCGATATTAATGTTGATTCGCGACTTTATAGATTTTTTTGAAGAATTGACTTTATAGATATTGGAAATGGATTTCATTCAAGTTTTACAACATGAAATAACTTGTAAATATACACCAAGTTGAAGAACCATTGTATGCACCCTACTGTCGCACCATACCCTACCAGTACGGGGGTCTCGCTGCCCGGTCAGCGAACCTGAGGGGGCTAGGGGGGGTCCAGGTTGGCCCCCCTTGCGGGGGTGCGGGGGCAACGCCCCCGACCCGGAACAAAGTATATAAATCATAGATTGTTTTAATGCTAGGTGTAGCTAGATAGGTAGTGGAATCAAGCTTGCATGAATAATAACATTCATATATAGGGATATCGACGAAATATCGACGATATCGGTCGATATCTTGTATTTTTTGTACTGAATCCATTCATTTCTGACCGATATGAGCCGATACGGCAATATATCGCCTATATATCGGCGATATATCGCCGATATCCCTTTATAAGGATATACACTCTGTTTTCGGTACCCCCAACCTTTCGATACCGATATATCGACGATATATCACCGATATATCGCCGATACGACCTTCCATGGGTATACGGCGTCCACAACACCTGCATGGGAAAATTGTATTTAGTTCAGTAGTTTTTTTAGACGAAATTGAATTAATTTGTGGATGCAAATTTACCTGCTCAGATGATTGCATGTCGAAAGCGTCGGGGTATGGTCTCACAACGTGTGTTGGCCGTCGACGATGTGCAAACGTTGTTACTCAACGGACCCCTAACGAGCGCCCGTGCCAATGTCTGCCTTCCCTCATAACAGGAGCAACGAGCGCCCGTGCCAAACTTACTCAAAGCAGGACATTTGCGCTTGTTGTGACCTACGCCACCACAATTATCACATTTATTTTTATTCCTTCCCGCTGTCTACACATTAGAGGTAGATGCTTGATAATCCCGTGTGCTTTTATTTGGACATCCACGGTGTGTGTGACCCAGTAATCCACAAAACGAACAAGTATTGTGTCGAATCACATCTTTAACATCCATTTCATTATGAATTCTTGTTGAGCGTGGTCGACTTTTGCCGCGCTTACGCTTTGGGTCAGGGCGAAGTTCTGGATAGTCCAAAGGGGCCCACATTTACCGATCACCGATGGGAAAAAATTTTCCTCCATACACTTTCATTTGGTGTTGCCACGTGTACCACACTCCAACATAGGCAGTGTTGCAATATTCGGCCGACTATACCGAATAGTCGGACCGAATAAGCGGTGCGAGGGGTACACCGATTAGAATAGACCTTATTCGACCATTATTCGGTAAACCGACTACGCGGCCCGCATAATCGGGATAGTCAGGCGCATAGTCGGTCGAGTGGGCTTCTAAGGAATGTCGGTCAGATCCGTTTACAGATCCGACCCGCGTATGAAACCCAAACCCAGTACCAAACCCTACCGTTTCGATATGCCCTAACCCAATATCCCAAACCGCACCGTCCTGCGAGCAAAATACGGAAGTCCAAAGCCTGTCGCGCCGGTGATCTCACGGGTTGCGGCCAAGCTCGGAGCTTCAAGAAGCTCCGACGACAACTCCTTTCGAACGTCATCGCCGTTCATCCCCTGATCGGCCTCCAACGAGCTGTCGTTCATCGTCGTTCATCCCCTGATCGTGGGTAAATGTTTTTTTTATTTCAGAAGTTATTTTATACATCTTAATACATTTTTTTCATTAGTTATTTTATATGCATACACCTTATTGTCAGACTTCAGTTTAATGGTTTTAACTTTTATTGCAATACATGGTTTTGCACTGATCGGCTCTTTTTCTAACATGTTATATTGCAATACATGGTTTTGCAATGTTGGTTGCAAGATTCTAGTTTATTCAATACAGTAATGTGTTTATTCAATACATGATTTTGTATCACAGTGATGTCACAGTGATGTGTTTATTCAAAAAATTTTTATTCAATACATGGTTTTATTACTTCTTTCTGGTAGATGTCCAGTGATGTCTTTAAAACATCATCACTTCCAACCATTAAGCTAAGACCCTCTTGTTCCATCTTACTCACCATGTTTGCTTGAAGGCTTGAAGTTATTTTTTTCATCAAATAATGTGTTGCTCCTCCTTGCATGTAGCTATGTTTCTAATTTTAGATTTTGGATTTGGAAAAATTGGTCAATATATTTCTTTGTGAATTGATTTTTTTATTTGTAAATTGTAGAAATGGCCGCACATTCTAATATTGGGTCCGATAGTGACACAACATTTTATACGCCACCGAGATCGAATGATCCTGCTTGGCAATTCGGTTATCTTAAAAAATCGTCAGATGCAAATACTTTTGTTTGTAGACTCTGCAAGAAGGTGTTGAAGGGAGGAATATTCAGATTTAAGCAACACCTTGCACACAGAAGGGGGAATATCGCTCCATGTCGAAAAGTTGATGAAGAAACAAAGAAGCAGATGTCTGCATATTTAGATGAACTGATGAAGAAGAAGGTACAAAAAACAAAAGAAATTGATGATATCCGAAGAGAAGTAGACATCATGAGTGATGTTGGATCAGGAGCAATAGATAAACGCCCTCGATTATCTGAATCAGTTGGTGAGGACATGGGAAGCCATGGACCCACGCGCCAAATGACAATTAAAGGTGCATTTGCTAAGGATCATCGAGAAAGAGTCGTCTCTTACATATGTGATTGGGCATATATGGCATCGATTCCATTTCATGCACTAACAATTAAATCATTTTGGAAGTTGCTCGAGGCAGTTGGGCAATACGTCCTGGCCTTAAACCTCCTACGGGGCATGAAATAAGCGGTCCATATTTGAAGAATGCGGTGAAAAGAGTCTCGGATGAGTTGAATTGCCACCGAGAGATGTGGAAATCAACAGGTTGTTCGATAATGACTGATGCATGGACAAACATTCGTGGAAGAAGTCTCATGAATTTTTGTGTCAACTGTTCTCTTGGGACTTCATTTTTAAAGTCCATCGATGCATCAGAAGATGCACATACTGCGGAGTATATCTTCCAATCAGTTGATCAATGTATCAAAGAAGTTGGGGTCGATTACGTTGTACAAGTTGTTGCTGATAATGCTTCCGCAAATGTAGCAACAGGAAGATTGTTGCAAACAAAGTATCCATATATATGATGGACATCATATGCTGCTCATTCTATTGATCTTGCATTGGAAGAAATTAGCAAAGAACCAAGGATCAAAAGTGCAATTACAAAGGCAAGGACACTCACAGTTTTTATATATGGTCATACGAAACTTTAAGCTTGATGCGGATGTTCACAAAGAAGAGAGACATTGCAAGACCGGGGCAAACTAAATTTGCAACAACATTTTTAACTTTGGAAAGCATTTTGGAAAAAAAGACAAATTACGGTTGATGTTCTCTTCAGATGAATGGAGAGCTTCGAAATGGTCAAGGACAAGAAAAGGGCAGGAAGTATCATCTATAGTCTTGAGCCCGACATTTTGGAACCAAATTACACTTGCAATTAAAGTGTTTACACCATTGGTTCATTTCCTACGTGTTGTTGATGCAGATCACAAGCCATCCATGGGCTTTGTATATGACAGCCTAGAACAAGCTAAGCAAGAGATAATGTCATCTTTTAATGGTTTGGAGTCATCTTATAAACCATTTGTTGATGCATTTGTCTCTAAAACAAAAGGAAGGCTTGATACCCCATTGCACCTCACTGCATATTTCTTGAACCCGTACTTCTTCTACAATGATTGTAGCATGTTCAATGCAAATGCTGTTGTGAAGATTGGATTTATGAATTGCATGGAAAAGTTTTATCCAGATTTGGATGTTCAAGACATCATCACAAGAAAGGAGTTAACTGCATATAAACTAGCTCAAGGATTGTTTGGTAAGCCATTGGCAGTGAGACAAAGGATGGTAAATGATGGACATTCTGACCCAGGTATTATATTTGTTAACATAATGTACTACTTAAATAGAATCAGTCATATATTGGGTTTTTAAACTTAACATGCTTGAACAGCTACCTGGTGGTCTATTCATGGGACTGAAACACCCCATTTGCAAGCTATGGCTGTCAAGATTCTGAGTTTGACTTCCTCATCCTCTGGATGCGAGCGAAACTGGAGTACATTTGAGTCGGTAATATATCTATCGACCTATTTATTTGAAGTGTAGGATTATATATATACATTCAATTGGTATGCAACTTTATTTTTCAGATTCATACAAAGAAAAGGAACAGGCTGGACGCTAAGAGGCTAAATGATCTTGTTTATGTGCGATTTAATGCTAATATCAAGGAACGTCGACAAGACCAATCACGAGACCCAATTTCTTCAAAAGATCGCACTCACATGAATGAATGGATTGGTGAGGAGCAAGCTGAAGATGATGAGGTTTATCCTGGTTCAGGTTTAACATGGGGTGCAGTTGCACATGCATCTGGTGCTGAAGATATCTTACAACCACGAAGAAGCAATAGAGGTGGAGCTTCTGGTTCAAGCTCAAGTGCAATGCCGATACCTGAGGAAGATGAAGAATTCATTTTTGAAGAAGAGATAGACGATGAAGATGATGATGAAGAAGATGATGATGTTCCTTTGGATGATGATGATGATGATTAGTAGCACTTGTTTTTACATTTAGCATGTTATGTTATTTTGTGATGTTTGATATATTATGTTAAACATACTATGTTTGTGCTTTTGTGCTTTTGAACATTCTTGCATGTATGATGTTGCTAACATTTGGTTCCTAAATTTCTTTGTTGTCACAATTTATTTAGATTACATAGTTCATTTAACTCTTATCTCATAAAATTGAAATTAAAACATCTCTTTTAATAAAAACTTAAGTATAATCATGGATGGAATGCATATATATATTAATGTAATTATAGAAGACTATTTCCTTGAATATTATATATATTAAAATAGTTAAAAAAATACAAAACCTAATAATTCTGAATAGTCACCCGAATACCGATTATTCTCTATTCAGTGACCCCTCCGACTGAATACTGAATACCGTCTTCTGCAACACTGAACATAGGAATCCACTTCTGCTCGTTGGTTAGAAATGAACGCAATAACGTGGGAATATGGGATACGGAAAATTTGCCACTTATTACGTATGCATTTACGTTGGAGCAAATTGACCTTGTATTGTTTGCGACCACGAAGACCATACTGCGTCCGTCGGACACCACTAGAAACCTTAAAAAGTATATCCGGTTGCATTTCTATTTGCGTTACTGTGTGCCCGTTCGCAGCTGCACTCCAATGGTTCAACTCTATTGCTGCGTAATGCGTGAATTTACATTCTGCAACAATGGCTGCACTTGCCTCTTCCGCATGCTGGTTAAATTATAACACACAATTATAGAAAGTCTTCACGATTAATGCAGAAATTGGCAAACAATGGGCATCTTTGAGAACTGCAATTTAGCTTTCACTCGGATTTGTAGTCATCTAATCAAACCTATAACCACCATCATAAGCCAAGGTCTATTGCTCACGGCGACAATCATGAGTCGAAAATCATCTTCCTACTTCTGTGTTCTACTCCTGTAATTTCCTCATGAAGTAAGCGAACTTTCTACTAGTAGTTTGTAATGCTGCTTGCACCAAAGCTTTCATGGAGCTGTTCTTGAAAACGCTATTGAAGTTGCTCGCGACATGCCTTGAACAGAACCGCCAGTATGCAAAAGGTTCTAATAAGTCCACGTCAACATCTTTCATAGCGGATTTTATTCCAGAATTCCGGTCGGAAATGATACATATTGGCCCAGCTCGCATGCCAATTACCCTGATACGTACCAACGATAGAAACCACTTCCATGAAGGACCGGATTCCACGTCAACAATTCCGAACGCAAGGGGAACGATATGTTTATCCCCATCAATCCTGCATGCAATGAGCAATTTTTGTTTGTACTTCCCATACAAATGGGTCCCATCAATACTAATCAAAGGGCGGCAATATTTGAATGTCTCAATAGAAGGCCTAAATGCCTAAAAGCATCATTGAAATCTACGGCAATGCGATTTTCGAGGATCAGGATGGTCACTGTATTCAATATCAATTTTGGTCCCCGATATGGCAACTTTCATTGCATGCAAAAGATGGGGCATTTCAGCGTAAGACTTCTTCCAATCATCGAATACAATTCCGATTGCCTTCCTCCGAGCATCCCAAGCCCTTTTCTTAGTAACCCAGTAGTTGTACATCTCGTGGATGTGAGCTCTACAATTCGAAACACGAACGTTAGGATCATCCCTCACAAGAGCTAGCAACGATCTGGACATGAATTTGTAGTCCAACTGAGGGTGATCCTGATTAACCGTAGGGTTTATACAAGTGTGCGGCCCAACAACCTTAGAGATCTCCCAAAGACCATCAAATTTTCTAAAATATCCTCGTAAATACCAAACACATCCATTCGATCATTGTGTGCAAAAAATCGACCATATCAAGTTGGTGGATTCCTTGACAATGAAGTCATAGTGTGCCAAAATGTGATACTTCTTTTCCAATGGTCCGAGCATACATAAAAACTCCTTGCACATCATCATCATCGACGATGGACGAAAGTGATGGTTCTTCCCCTGGGCCTCGAGGGATGCGATGTAATGATCGGATTTTTTGATTACTGGCATCTAGGTTGAACTTACGGTAAACCAAGTTCAACATCTCATCGAACGTCATATTAGGCATTAATCCAAACCCACGTACATTGGTCGTCGAACCACTAATAAGCGTACACTTCAAATGAAACATACAATACAACGGCTCCATTCCGACCTAATACATGACACGACGTACAAGTAAAAGAAATACATTTATGAAATAAACATAAACATGCATATTAAATAACCAATATCTAATCTCCAGAATTTTTTTACCAAATCTTAATGGAAGCAACAACGGGTACACCCTAATGAGAGGCGGTGGCGGCTAGGGCGGCAACGAACAAGGAAGCTATGGAAAAAGAGTTTTTCGCGAGGCTTGGAGTATTCAAAACGCAGGTTTGTGGGAGAGGGGGAGGCCGCGGTCGGCACCTGCAACAGTGGGACTCGGCGGGCGGCACTGGGAGGTCGGGCGAATGAGAGGCGTGGGGATTTCCGAGTTCGCGTGGTTTATTTAAGTTAGAAATTGCATCTTCAAGATGTGCTACATATATCACATCTTCAAGATGCGCTACTACTGTGGTTCCGAGGTAAAAAAAATATTGGGAGTGTCGCATGTTGAACATGGGACACCACTGTAGCTTCGGTGTAAAAAAAACCATGGCCTCAAATTTCAGCGAAATTCGATCGAATTTCTGTCGAATATCGATATCCAGTCGAAATCGAAATTTGACCGAAATGACCGAAATGACCAAAATATGGGGG
The DNA here is from genome assembly GCA_037367405.1 of Ottelia alismoides. NCBI lineage: Eukaryota > Viridiplantae > Streptophyta > Magnoliopsida > Alismatales > Hydrocharitaceae > Ottelia > Ottelia alismoides. The sequence continues at coordinate 1,131,305 of JAZKJV010001439.1, read as the reverse complement.
TCGTAGTACAAAAAATGACCGAAATGACCGAAATTTCGGTCGAAATTCCATCGAAATTCTATTTTGGTCGGTACCGAAATGGTGACCGAAATCGACATTTAAGGCCTTGAAAAAAACTTTTCGTAGTACCTGGGGATTTAAGTAAATCCAAGGTACTACTTAGGAATTTGGTTCTATGGAGATCTACAGGAGGAAGTCTACATGTAGCCACTGAGGTTTGCTGCTGAGGGGGAGTCCAGTATGGTATGCCATCTTCATAAGGTCATATATGGTTATGCAAAGTCCGATGGCTTGATTTCAGAAGCTCTCCGAGTTGATTGAACAACAGGGGTTTGTCAGATCTACTGTAGATCATTCTTTCTTTATTAAGAGAACTCAACGAGGTACTGTTGTTGTTCTAGTTTATGTTTATGACATCATTGTTACTGGAAACGATGAACATGGCATTCAGACAGCTAAAGATTTCCTTGGACGACAGTTTGTGACCAAGGACCTTGGTAAGCTACGCTACTTCCTTGGCTTGGAATTTGCACAAAATCAGCAGGGTATGGTTATGACATAAAGGAAGTATGTTACTGACCTTCTATCTGAGACAAGCATGACAGGATGTAGACTTGCCACTACACCAATGGATCCCAATGTTAGACGCTATGATGGTGACTCTGAGGTGGATAAGAGACGGTACAGAGAGCTAGTAGGGAAGTTGTTATATATTACTGTAGAGATATATTTACGTCATTTATTTCTTGTTTTCCGTACTGTTTCTTAATTCCGTGTACTTATGAATATCTTATGTTATTTATCCCTAGGCTACTCTCCTATATAAGAGAGCCTAGGGTTCATGGAATAAACACCTTTTTTGATTTTTCCCAACATGGTATCAAAGCGGCGGTCCTAGACTGGAGCTCCCGTACCGAAATCCTACCCCCACCTAAATCCTCTCCATCACGCGTGCCTAGGGCTTCTGCCGTCAGCCCCGGCGGGCCTCCGACCTCCACCAAAGCTCCGCCCAGCCCCAGGCGGATCTCCGGGCCTCCGCCCGTCCGCGAGGCACCCCTTCTTCTCTCTCCTCGTCCTTGCAGGGCCCTACGCCGCAGCCAGGCATCCCTACGGCCTCTGCCAGGCCCCGCTAGGCTTCCTTGACCTCCTCCAGGTTCCCACGGGCTGCGCCAGGCGCCGCTAGGCTTCCACGGCCAGCCTCCTGTTGTCGTGCGGCCTTGCTAGGCCCCCAGATCCCCGCCGGGCCGTGCTAGGCCCTTCCCCGTGTGGCCTCTCTCTCCTATCGGCTGCACCCACTTGCTAAAATGGGTGCCATCGATCCTCCCATTTGAGAGGGGCGCCATCGTCAAACATTCTCCCTTAATGAGATTGGTTGCATAAGTTTACATATGCAACCAAATCTCTCTATGTCAGTGTAGACAAACATTTGTCAAGTCTTCATCCCTAGTCTTCTCAAGCCATCATGTCAGAAAGCAAGGTCGAGGTTCCCTCCATAGGCGCCTTCAGAGGTCCTGCGCCTATAGTCAAGATGGATGGGTCAAATTATGAACTGTGGGCTATACAGTTCATGAGTATGATGAAGTCTACGGGTAAGAAACACACTCTTACCGAGGAAGAACCAGCTGAGAAGACTGGACTTAACGCCTCATGGGAGGCAGATGATGCTTATGCCAAGGTTTGGCTCTCAGGTACATTAGCATTAGAGATTGCCAATGATATACTTCATCAACCCACAACCAAGGCGATGTGTGATATTCTTGCTGCTACGTATTCACAGACGAAAAATGAGACGAAGATCCTACAACTCCATCATGATATCTTTACTATCAAGCAGAATGTTCGTCCTCTCCATTCACTGTACACATCCTTGCGTGGAATGTTTGAGAAGCTTTATAGCTTCATGCCTATGACATCCACACCTAAGCAGTAGAAGACCTATCGGAATGCCACCATGGTTGGTGTGTTTCTTGCTGCCCTTGATCCTGAGTGCAAGGCAGCCCGTTCTCAGATTTTGGCAGATTATACTATTCCTCCTATGAAGGAAGCCTTCCTTAGACTCAGTCGGATCACTGTTCCATCCTCTACTGCCAGTCAGACGTCCTCAGCGACGACGGCTTCTCGAGGTCGAGGAGGATCTTCTCAGTTTCGTGGGAACGAACCTAGGGGCAGAGGAGGCCGTGTTCATCAGCCATGTACTTTCTGCCATCGTCCTGGACATACAGAGGATACATGCTACTCCTAGCATGGATTCCCTGCCTCTGCTCGAGTGGCTGAAGAGATTGAGCCCCCAGCTGCTTCTTCTTTGGATCAACGCTTTGAGGATCTTGTAGCATGATTGAGGGGCATTATACCTCCTTCCGATTCTGTAATTGCCTCATCAGCCCCTGGGAGTCATTCAGATGTAGCTGCTTCAGCCTCCTCTAGTACCTCAGGTAGTACTTATGCACTCACTAGCAGCAGTGTATCTGATGCTATGGAATGGTTTATGGACTCCGATGCCACACATCATTTGTGTGGAGACAGGGGTCAACTTACAGTCCACAGGCAGGTTCCTCCAGGACGAACAATGGTTATTGCCGATGGGACTCATTCCCCAATTACTGGACAGGGGGAGATTAGCTTGACACCCTCTATGCATCTACAGAATGTGTTGCATGCACCTGATTTCTCTATGAACTTGTTGTCCATTAGCTAGATTACGAAGGATTTACGTTGTCGAGCCATTTTTGACCCATCTCTTGTTTTTCAGGACATCCTTACGGGCAAGATGATTGGGTGTGGCCGTGAGCAGGGTGGTCTCTATCGCCTACTTCGAACTCCCTATGACGGAATCTCCTCCCTATCTGCTGGACCTGTCTCACCGTTTATGTGGCACCTACGCTTCGGTTATCTCCCACTTCAGAAACCGTGTCGCGTTCTGCCTCAGATTTCGCCTCATACATCCTTTCAATGTGAGGCATGTCAATTGGGAAAGCATCATCGCTCCGCCTTTCCCAGTCGTCAGAGTCGGAGCGGTAGCTCCATTTTTGAGTTGTTTCATATAGCTATTTGGGGTCCTACTCGTGTTCCTGATCACTAGGAGAACATGTTTTATCTAGTCGTTGTTCATGATTCCTCTCGTCTATCTTGGGTCTTTTTATTAAAGAATAAGTCTGAAGCTGGAAATGTTATCAAAATTTTCTTAACCGAAGTTCAAAATGTTTTTTCTGCCTCTGTGAAAATTGTGAGAACTGATAATGCCTTGGAATTTTGTACTAATACTCTCTCCAATTATTTTTCAACCAAGGGAATTATTCATCAAACGTCATGTGCCTATACTTCCCAACAAAATGGTATTGCAGAAAGGAAGCATCGTCATTTGCTTGATGTTACTAGGATACTTTTAATTGAAAGTCGTGCTCGTCATTTCTTTTGGGGCGATGCTGTTCTGACGACATGTTATCTTATTAATCGCATGCCCTCGTCGGTCTTGGGTGAGAAAATTCCGTTCTCTCTTGCATTTCCCGAAAAGGAATTGTTCTCACTCACTCCTCGTGTGTTTGGCTCAGTCACCTTCGTCCACCAGTTATCTCCAGGTATTGACAAGCTCTCTCCTAGAGCTATTAAGTGTGTCTTTGTTGGGTACTCTAGGACACAGAAAGGATACATGTGTTATGATCCAATGCGCATGAAGTGTTACATTAGTGCCGATGTCACCTTTTTCGAGTTCGTAATGTATTTTTCTCCTACAGGTGATCAGTTGACGTCTTCAGATACTGATGATGACATATATATGCCACCACCACCACCACCATGACCTCCCACATCTCAACCACCACCACCCCCTTCACCACCACCATCACCTATTCCTACGCCACCTCCCCTTCCTATAATAGTTCCTCTTCCACCATTGCCTCACCACTATACTCGCCGGCCTGCCTCTGCTCATGGTCACAACTTATCATCTAACACACATGAAATTTGTACTGACAACATATTTTCTAATGATGGGTCTAATGGTCTACATGAACAGGATTCTTTACAGAAGACAAATGTAGAGACTGTAGATTTGGACCTACCTATTGCCCTTCAGAAGCAGAAGCGTAGCTGTGCGACATATCCTATAGCATCTATGATCTCCTTTGATCACTTGACTGGCGATTTCAAGAATTTTGCGTTTGCCTTATTAGCCGTGGCCATTCCACGGAATTACCAAGAGGCTCTAAAGGACAGTCGATGGCGTATGGCTATGGAAGAAGAGATGGCTGCTCTTCAGTCGAGAGACACTTGGAGCCTCGTCACAACCCCTACTGGAGTGAATACAGTAAGTTGTAAATGGGTGTTTACACTTAAGCACAATGCAGATGGTAGCATCGACGGATACAATACACGCCTGGTTGCATGAGGGTTCACTCAGACATACGGAGTGGATTATCTTGACACATTCTCACCAGTTGCTCGTCATTCCACCTTACGGAGTCTTCTCTCAGTTGCCGTAGTTCGAGATTGGCCGTTGTTTCAGTTAGATGTCAAGAATGCATTTCTATATGGTGACCTTTAGGAGGAAGTCTACATACAACAACCACCTAGTTTTACTGTTAGGGGGAGTATTCATAGGTGTGCAGACTTCATAAGGCGATCTATGGCCTGAAGTAGAGTCCTAGAGCTTGGTTCCAGAAGCTTTCAGAAGTGTTTGAGAAACATGGGTACAAACGTTCAAATGCAGATCATTCCCTTTTTATACAGAAAACATCCAGAGGTATGACTGCTATTATGGTGTATCTTAATGATATTCTTATTACCGGAGATGTCATACAAGGAATTAAGAGGGCGAAAGAACTTCTGGGTCGTGAATTTGTCACAAAAGATCTTGGAGCTCTTAGATACATTCTGGACTGGAGTTTTCCAGAAATCAACAATGGCTTGTGATGACTCAGAGGAAATACGTCACTGATTTGCTAAGTGCCACGGTAATGCTTGGGTGTCGACCTGCCACTACACCTATGGATCCAAGTATGAAATTATCTGATGATGATACAGATGAGGTTGATAGGAGGAGATACAGAGAACTGGTAGGAAAGCTCATTTATGTTACCATTACCTTACCCGATATCACATAGGGCCAACTGCTTCCGGTGCTTCCATTGTAGAGACCTATCACATAGGACCAACTGCTGTCCTTCCTCCCTTGGGGTGCTTATGGGAGAAGGTGGGCGGAGATCGTGCCTGCTCCTGGGCGAGGGTGGTGAACTTGGGGAAGCCCCTTTCATTGGAGCATCATATGTGGGGATGGTTTCTGCGGCTTTGTTCCGAGGGGACTTGGTCCCGTTGTCCGCGACTGTGGTGCTGGCGAGAGGACTCACGGATGTTGAGTCCAGAGAGCTTTTGAGATGGTCTAAGGAAGGTTGGATGGGACTGAAGTGGCGCAGACTGTCGGATTGGGATGGAATGCGACAGCTGCCTTTCGCAGACCGAGTCAGCATCAAGGGGGTGCCTCTGAACCTTCGCACCTCCAGGGCGCTTCGCGTCATGTTGGAAGGGGCGATGGCGATTGAATCTATGGAGTCATTGGGCACTTGTCCTAGGGAGCCGCTCGACCCAATCTTGAAGGTAAGAAGGCTGGCCGGGGAGACGCTAGGATGGAGGAGGGCCCAAGTGGATGGGCGGAGCTTTCCGATTGAGATTGCGATGGCGGGGATTGTCGATCGTGGCAGTGAGAGCCGGCCGGTAACGGAACCAAGAGGCGTCGATGCTCGAGGTGTTGCAATTTCGCAGCCGGGGAAGATAGATGGGCGCTCTGACAACGAATCGCTGCGGCCCAAGGAGGCGGCTCTTGCCTTCCCGCCCTCTGGTGCGTACCATTTCCCAGAAGTGGCGGTTCGGAACTCTACGACGTTCCAACTACCCTCGCAGATCCGTATACCAGTGGGGTCTCACGGTCCTTGCAGGGCTCTTGAACCGGCAACTGACGTGGTGGATTAGGTCGGGTCGGGCATTTGGGTTCCGTACCCGGTTACTTCATCGGATCCCCAATAGTCTGAACCAGATCTGGATCCGATTCATTTGCCTCTACCGAACAACATGGCTGCTATTGAAGGGCTTCTCGCTTCACAGGCAGCCCTTGGCGTTTTCTTCGGCAACATTAGATGCACGTAGGCAACCCCGACCTTGAAGATGTCAGCGCCGGGTTGTGAGGGACCTGGCCGCTGTGGGGAGTTGCCGCTTTCCGGTCTTGCCCAGGTTGGCGTGGAGGATCTCGACGAGGCTGGCCAGTCTTTGGAGGAGGATCGACCCAACGGACAGAAAGTTCAAGCTAGGGAGGAGGGAGCGCGACGAGATGTTTTGAGAGTGGATGCGGTCCCTCTCCTGGTTGCAGGAGGGTTGGTAGACGAATCTCTCGTTCCGGTAACCGGAACGGAGGGCAAGGACACGTCCAGATTCGGAGTATGCTATGCGAGGAAATCTTCCGCAGCTAGGAGGCAGAGAAGGGCGGAGTTGATCGCTGCAGTCGAGCAGGGAGCTGGAGAACGCGAGACTCAAACAGAAGCCTCCACATCATCCTCGACCTTGCGGACTTCCCAGAACCGCTTCTGTGTTCTGGACAGGGGAGTGGCGAAACTCTTGGGTCTTGTGCCACCAAGGAAGCTACAACGTCCTCTATGGCGTTGAAGATACCGTCGTGGAGCGTTAGGGGGATGGGAAGACCGGAGAAATGAATGGGATTGAAGAACCTAATTGCAGATGCGGGTGCGGATATATTCCTACTCCAGGAAACGAAGTTGCAGGTCGGAGCGGAAACTGAGTTCATGAGTCTCGAGGGGGGGAGATTCCAGCTGGTGGAGCGGGGGTCGCAGGGTGCATCTGGCAATTTGATCTTTGTGTGGAATAGGGACGTTTTTGACTTTGTCGATTCGGTGCACTCCGTCCACTGCCTTTCGGTGCGGCTTCACAGGAGGAGTGATGGGCTCGAGCTCCTTGTCACAAATGTTTATGGGCCAAACAACGGAGATCGGAGCGACATGGTGGGAGAGGTTTGGCAGCTGGGCGTCACTGCTAGGTCGGGCATCTGGATCGTTGGGGGTGACCTTAACATCACGTTGCTCCCGGACGATAGACCGCAGGGCGGTGAAGGAAGGGACCCGGGGTCGGTAGCTTTTCGCGAGATGGCTAATGGTATGGGGATGTCTATCATTGATGCTGCGGGCTGCTCTTTCACGTGGAGAAATAGAAGATCACGCTCTAGGCTGGATCGTTTCTTGCTCTCTCCGATCGGGCTGTCGAGGTTCCCTCTATCGCGGGCTTGGGCCCTCCCCCGCACTCATTCCGACCACACTCCAATCCTCTGGTCATCAGAGGAGGAAGGCAGGCATCGGTTTTGTTTTCGCTTTGAGCGGAGTTGGCTGATGGAGATGGGCTTCCGTGACAAGGTTAGGGAGATCTGGAGTGGCTGTTCGGTAGAGGGGTCGACAGTCATCAGGCTTGCGGCTAAGCTCTCGATTCTGAGGTCTTTCCTTTTGTCTTTTGGGAAGGAGGTCAAGGCGAGGCACATGGAGAGGAGGACGAAGATTCAGAATGGATTGTCTAGGTTAGACTGACTTGATGATGAAAGAGAACTATCAGAGGAGGAGTTCTTAGAGAGGCAAGGCTTTTTAGAGGAAATTCTGCTTGAGGATAGGAAGGATGAGGTGGAGTAGTGCTAAAGATCCAGACAAAAGTGGCTCCGGGAGGGAGACACTAACACATCTTTCTTACACTCCATGGCGTCTGGAAGGAGGCGGAGGAACCACATTCATGAGGTCGAGGTCGCTGGGGAACAGTTTGTAGGGGAGACAGCTATAGGGCGGGCTTTAAGGAGTCATTTTGTGGCCGCGTTGAGGCAGAGAGAAGAGAGTGGCTGGGGGAGGCTGGGTTCAGGGGTGGAGGTGCTAACTCAGGAGCGGGTCGAGGCTCTACTGGTCCCTTTCTCTTTGGACGAGGTCAAGAAGGCGGTCTTTAGTTTGAACTCTGATGGGCCCCCCGACCCGGACGGCTTCCCGATACTCTTTTACAGGGAGTTTTGGGACCTATTGAAGGAGGAGGTGATGGACGTAATTAATGAATTCAGGGATGGAAACAAGGGCCTCGAAAGGATCAACCGAGCCTTGCTTTTTCTGCTGCTGAAGAAGGACTCGCCTGTGCAGGTGGATGGCTATCGGCCGATTGCTCTCTCGAACGAGCTCTACCTCATCATCGCGAAAATCTTGGCGAACAGGCTCAAGGGAGTGCTGGACATAGTGGTTCTTCAGGGCCAAACGACTTTCATCCCGGGGAGGCAAATGGTGGATGGCCTCGTGATGGCTACGGAGATTTGTCTAGACTGGCAGCATTTGAAAGTGAGAGGGGCGCTTTGGAAATTGACTACGCTAAGGCGTATGATTCGCTGGACTGGAGGTTCTTATGGACTTCTCTTCGGAGGAGGGGCTTTCCGGAACAATGGTTGGATTGGATGAAGAGATATGCCACTACTTCCTCTTACGAGATCATGGTGAATGGCAAGCCGGAGGGGGGCTTCTTCCAGCCGCAACAGGGAGTGAGGCAGGGGTGCCCTTTGGCCCCTATGCTGTATGTCATCATGGCGGATGCTCTGGGGGTCCTTCTGAGGCAGGCCGCTAGGACGGGTTGGTGTGTGGGATACAGACGAGAGGGCATCTCCATCCCTCTGTTACAATATGCTGATGATACTATTCTCTTTCTGGGCGGCTCCAACAAGCAGAACGTAACTGTTGTACAACTGGCTGAAATTTTCATCGAACTATCCGGCTTGGAAATTAACAAGGCAAAATCGATTGGGGTTACGTTCGGGATGGATGACTCGGATCGTGCTTGCTTGGCGGATTTTACAGAGTGTACAATGGGGAGCTTGCCAATCCAATATTTGGGCCTACCTCTTGTTGCGACCAAGCTCAAAAGAACGGATTGGGATAGCCTGGTGATGAGGATGGAGCAGTGGTTGGCGGGTTGGAAGGCGGTGTCTTTATCTCGTGGGGGGAAGTTGGTTCTCCTCAAGCACGTATTGTCCGCAATCCCCATCTTTTTCATGTCTACGAGGCTGATACCGGTTGGGGTAAGAAAAAAATTAGATGCCCTAATGAAGAGATTCTTTTGGTCCAAGGGTAAGAAGCAGGAGTCGGGTATGCACCTGGTAAGTTGGGAGGAAGTCACTAGGAGGTGTGAGGATGGAGGCCTTGGGGTCAGGGAGTTGGAGGGCATGAACATGGCATTGTTGTCTAAATGGGCCATCCGAATTTGGGGATCGTCTACCTCCCTTGAGGCGAATCTTTTGAGGGAGATTTACGGGTTCAGAGGCGACCTGGTGCCACGACATGTGACCTTTGAATCCCCATTATGGGCCAGCATTCGGGCGGTTATGCCTCAGTTGGCCTCCCGGCTTCATCCGGCCGTTGGTGATGGCGAGACTTTCAGATTCTGGCAGGACAATTGGACGGGCGACGATTGCTTGGAGGTTAGATTCCCTCGCCTCTTTGCCTTGTCGATAATGAAGGAGGCGACACTCTCTTAGGTGGTTGTGGAGGACACATGGGCACCGACTTTCCTCGCTGAGCTCTCGGATCAGCATGCAGAAGAATACCTGGCATTGATGGATACTCTTTCGCAGCGGGAGTCCTTTTCTCGGACCGGGACCACTACTAGTGGGGGGGGGCACTACTTTCACTATAAAAAAGCGTATCTTGAACTGACGAGGAGAACCGAGGAGCGGTACGCCGATCTGTGTTTTGATATTACATTGTATGGGCGACAAATATTCCGGTAAGGGTCAAAATGTTTCTTTGGTGTTTTAGACATGGAAGGATAATGAACAAAGATAGGAGGGGGTGTATGTTCCGTCTTTCAGACACCCGGTGTGACAGGTGCAGAGACGCGATCGAGGATTCCGAACATCTAATTTTCAGATGCGTCTTGTCTGAGCGGGTTTGGTTGGAGCTCGCTATCCCCTGGGTGCAACGAGAGGGGATGAACGGGTTATGGGAATCCATCGGGAGGTTTGGCGGTAACTCTAGCGAGGATTGTTTAAAGCTGCTAGCTGCTCTTTGGGCTATATGGCTGGGCCGCAATGAGCTTATCTTAAAAAATAAGAGATTCTATAGTGAGAACGCAGTAGCCCAATGTAACGCTTTGTATAATCTCTGGCTCTCCTGGTAATGTAATTCGAAACTTCATTAATGAAATACAATAGTAGATGATCCCTGCAGTGGGAATTCACCCAGTTTAAAATAAAAAAATACCATACCCGATATTTCTTTTGCTGTTAGTCGAGTGAGCCAGTTCATGGAGTAACTACGTAGGTCCATATGGATTCTATACAGATGATACTCAGGTATCTTAAATCATCTCCAGGTGCAGGTCTATTGTTTAGAAAAGGCAAGGATGTCACCATCTCAACATGCGTAGATGCAGATTATGCAGGGGCAGGATATCCAAAGGATAGGAAGTGCACCACTGGATTTGCTGTATATGTTGGAGATTCTCTTGTCTTATGGAGAAGCAAGAAGCAAACTGTTATAGCCAGATCTAGTGCTGAGTCTGATTATAGGGCTATGGCCCAGGTTAGTACAGAGATGATGTGGGTTTGAGCTGTTCTTACAGACTTATATATAGAGGTTCCCCTTCCTATGGTACTGAAATGTGACAATCAGGCTGCTATATTTATGGCAAATAATCCAGCATTTCATAAACGCATCAAGCACATCGAGGTTGATTGTCACTATATACAAGATATGATTCAAAAGGGTTTTATTTCCACATCTCATGTCAGTTCAGGGGACCAGACTGCAGATATTTTCACAGAGGACTTTTTCAGAAGTGCTCGTCCAAGTTGAGCATGATCGGCATCTATGCTCCATCTTGAGAGGGGGTGTATAGATATATTTACGTTATTTATTTCTTGTTTTCCGTACTATTTCTTAATTCCCTGTACTTATGAATATCTTATGTAATTTACCCATAGGCTACTCTCCTATATAAGAGAGCCTAGGGTTCATGGAATAACGACTCTTTTGATTTTTCCCAACAGTTACTATTACCAGGCTTGATATATCATTTATTGTAAGCAGAGTCAGCCAGTTTATGGAGCAACCCATACATGCCCATATGGATGCAGTGTGATGATCTTGAGATATCTGGAGTCTTCTCCAGCTGCATGCCTTCTTTTCAGAAGAGATATGTCTCTTACAATTACTGGATGCGCAAATGCGGATTATGCTGGGTGTCCCAAGAACAGGAAGTCCACTTCAGGTTTCACTGTGTTTGTTGGTAGCTCGCTGGTTTTGTGGAAGAGTAAGAAACAAACAGTTGTTGCTCGATCCAACGTTGAGTTAGAATATAGGGCCGTGGCCCAAGGGAGCACGGAAATGATGTGAATCAAGTCCGTCTTGATTTACCTAACTATTGAGGTTCCTCTTCCTATGCATCTCAAATGTGATAATCAAGCAGCTCTGTTCATAGCCAATAATCAAGCTTCCATGAGAGATCGAAGCACATTCAAGTAGATTGTCATTACACCCGTGATTTAATCCTAAAGGGGTTTATTTCCACTTCTCATGTTGCGTCAGGCGATCGGATTGCATATATGTTTACCAAAGCTCTAGCGAAGGGTCCTTTCCACCATTGCTGTTCCAAGTTGAGCATGATAGAAATATATTCTCCAGCTTGAGGGGGAGTGTTGAGATACTTATATCTCTACGCCTTTATTCATGTTTTTCTATTTTTCTAATCTACCTTATGTTTTCCCTTAGAGCTTTTCTCCTATATAAGAGAGCTCTAGGGCTATGAGGAATATAACTTTTCATCTGAACTCTTTCCACAAATACCATAGGTGTGGGGCTTCATATATAACCTTATAGACAGGCCGAAGTCCTATTAGCAGTAGATGTGGGACTACACCTGTGAATGTGATAATTGGACCCTGGAGGGATCCAATTACCCATGTATACATGTAACTCATACTCTGACACTCCTCCTCAAGCTGGAGAATGCAATGCTCAGCTTGGACAAATATAAAGAAATCACTCACTGACAATACAAAACGCTACAGACAATATCACCTGAATGCATACTCTATTGGCTGCCTGCTGAGGATGTTGCTTCTCACGTCGTGTTGGTGAGAGGGAACTGAAAGACTAGAATGTGATATGAACTTGGTCTCCTCGTCAGAGAACGTGTGCTCTGTATTGCGTCTGTAAGAATCACTGAAATTTGAACGAGTCTCTACCTGGAAAACTTTGGTCTGCAACTGCTCCATCTCTCTAAAGGTCCAAACTGGAAAAAGCCATGGAAACATCCTTGTTGGAGTCCATGATTGCTAGAGAATGGAGTCAGATAGTCTCCTCATTGGAGAACTGTGTCTCTCCCATACTTTAGAGATTGGGATCTCTACTCCGGAGTCCCTTTGAAACCACATGAAAAGTCTAAGCTTACAATGTTTCAAAGAATGGGATCTCTACTCTGAAATCCCTATGGATCATATAAAAACCCTGTTCTGACCAATTCAAGTATGAGGACCTCTCAAACAATGAATGTACACTAGTGCATGGCCTCAAATTTCAGCGAAATTCGGTCGAATTTTTGTCGAATATTGATATCCAGTCGAAATCGAAATTCGACCGAAATGACCGAAATGACCGAAATATGGGGGTCCTAGTACAAAAAATGATCGAAATGACCGAAATTTCGATCGAAATTCCACCGAAATTCTGTTTTGGTCAATACCGAAATGGTGACCGGAACCGACATTTAAGGCCTTGCACTAGTGTGCCATGAATTGTAGACTCTGAACCAATATGTAGAGTTTGAACTGATAATCTGTATAGTTTGAAATCTCGAGAGTTCGAAGAATTGACGAGTATGAATATGACCTATAGACTTTGATTCTGAACCGTAAAACTCTACATAATACCCCCCCTTTCTCCATACTGGTCGTAATAGATGACGTCGACCAAGTTCAACAATAACAATACCAACAAAGCCTTTTCCCACCTTAAGTAGGGTCGAGTACATGGATTCTTTTGCCTCCATTCAGATTTATCTTGGATTATTCTCGGGCTTAGATCCAAAAAACTACGATCCCCTCGGATAATCTCATTCTGACACTTCTTGGGCCAATTTAGGAGAAGAAAAATTAAGATGGGGGAAAATCAATCTCAAAATGATTTTTTCTCAGCTAATTCGTCTCTCTTTTTATAGCCGTTTTTTCTCAAAATATTTTTCCCTGTACATCTTCTCTCTCTCTCTCTCTGTATGCTTGCCTTTTCAATACAAGTCCTCTCTTTTTTTCTGAAACGCGACCCAATAAAACCAAAATCTGCAACACTTTTCTTATATAAACCAGCTCAACTATGCCTATTCTTTCCCCTGTGCCTCCTTTTTTATATCTCTTGTCCCAATGGACCTGAACATTGTAGCCCCTTTTTTTATTGAAATGAAAGGAGGACAACCTTCTCCCCTCCTCATGATTAGGGCATCACCTCGAATTCTGGAGCCACTATGAGTAGGGTTCCGTCGCCATCTGGATAGAAGAAGACATAGAGATTGCGCCTAGAGGATATGGGCTCTGGATACTGAAGAGTGCGGCACCTCTTCTGCAGTTCAACTTCCTTCCAGATTTCCCAGGCGGCAGCATTAAAATAAACCATGCTCGGTCGCGTAGCGACACCTCCATGCACCACCTTCTTCTCTAAAAGAATGCGCATCGACGATCTTTCCAAATTCTCCAGTTAGTCCACACGTTGAAGCACTTCGGGCAGAGATCCTCTAGGAGAGATCCTCTCGTGTACATCACGAGACGGGATTCCCATCGCTCACAGCCTTTTCGCAAGGCGGATCCCCATCACAACCTCCTTTATAACATGCGGCACCGCCTTCATCCTCCTTCTCCGACTGCATGCTCCTCTCAGGTGTAGGTGGTGCTCCTCGCAGGCAACGCTCCTCTCCCATCGGCTACGACAGCCCCAGGCGACGACGTCGCATGTGTCCTCATCCAAGCAGCGACGACACATCTTCTTGAAAGAAGGGTTCCATGCGACGGAACCCTACTCCCTGATCAGAAAAAGGGCTTAATGGCCCTTCACTTAAAATGGAGGGAGTGACATTTATCGTCCCAATTGGATGATTGGGTTGCTGCTTTTTTTTAAAAAAATCTTAGTTGTTTCTGGCCCAAAAGGCTTGTTTTGTGAAAAAAGGAGGGGGGGGGGGGGCTAAAATTTAAGGCCAAGATTGTGGGTCTAATTGGACTGCGAGTTTTTGTTAAAAAAAGCTGTACGAGAAAAAAGAAAGAATAGCTGAAAAGGGAAACCGCTACAAAAAAATGATTTATGCAAAAAAACACAAAAATATTGTCATGTTGGGATGAACTCTACGAGTTTTTTAAAAAGCACATACAAAAAATCGTACGCAGAAACAATGAGACGACTAAAAAAAGGGAATATCCGAAAAAATGATTAAAAAATGAGAAGAAAAGCCGAAAAAATTGAGACCGGCTTATGCGATTTATTCAATTTCCACCCATCTTTTCATGTCTTCGCCCAACTTTGTCGATGTCATCGTTTTCCGACTAGTATGGGAGAAAGGGAGAGTATTGTGTAGAGTTCTACAAGTTGGATTCTCCAGATTTCAAGACAAATATTTAGATTCTCCAAATGCCAAGCCAGTTGTCAGACTCTACAATTCAGATTCAAACTTGACATTCAGATTGGTTCTGAGTCTACAGTTTTGATTCGCACATGTATGCGATCATTATTTGTATGGTCCCCATCTTTGTTTTTTGTATCAGAGTTTTCATGTGATCCACATGGACTCCACAATAGAGATCCCATTCTCTATGCCATTGTGGGCTAGGGTTTTCATGTTGTTTTATAGGGACTCCAGAGCAGAGATTCCATTATCTGAGCAAGTATGGGAGAGTCCCAGTTCTCTGACGAGGATATTTTCAGATTCCATTCTCCAACGATGGTGGACCCTAATGAGGATGTTTCCACGGCTTTTTCAGTTCGACCCTTCAGAGATGGAGTTGTTGTCCACATGATGCACAATCTTTTACATGTGACAGGCCAGAGTGCTCCGATGAGGAGACTCATTTCAGTTTCAGTGACTCTGACATATGCAGTACAGAGCACATGTTCTCCGATGAGGAGATCCGGTTCGGCTCACACTCCAACCCTATTGTTCCTCCTCACCTGCACAGCATGAGAAGCAACGTCCTCGGCAACAAATGACAATTGGGTATGCGTTGAGTTGATATTAACCGCAGTGCCTTGTATTGTGAGTTTGAGATTTCTTTATATTTGTCCAAGCTGAGCATTGCATGCTCCAGCTTGAGGGGGAGTGTTGGAGCATATGCTTCATATGTAGAGACGTGTAATTTGATCCCTCCAGGGTCCAATTAACACATCCATTGGTTTATTCCCACATCTACTATTTGTGGGACTTGGAGAGTCAATGGGGGCTATATAAGAAGCCTTACTCCACATGTATCAGATGAGAAAGCTCAATGTACACATCAGCCCTTTGAGGCGTTCTCCTATGATTTTATCCAACTCTTTATGGAGTAGGGTTCCACATAAACTCCCAGTGTTCTTTTCATGTTCTTATTCTTTTTCTCTGATTACGCTTCCACATTATTGTTTTCTAACATATACCATATTATTGGAGAACCAATCTCTAATAGGACACCTTGTTGGGTACAACCACATGGCACACATAAGGTGTGATATGTGCATTTGCTTTGTCATTCATCTTCCTGCTTTCTGCATCATAGACATCTTCCTAAGAATCCCTAAGCTCCCGATCAATGCGTATTTCCTAACATTTCGGTATTTCCTAACTTCATTAAGCCCTTTTTTATGACCTCTATGGGTCACTTCTTGCCAACCCATGAGGGTATGATCTTGTAGCACATCCTCGAGTGAAAATTATCGCTCCCCCCGATGATCTCGAACTTTTGGTTAAAAATAATGCAATTGCCTACAACCATCGAAGTATTTGCCTTCATTAGAGCTCCCTCAGAAGATATGAGGGAAGAGAAAGGTCTTGAAAGCATTCTAGTGTCAATGCCCCTTCATTCGACCCCCACAGGGCTCCCTCATTAGAATGAATTGAAATTGTCACACTTCCCTAAGCAGGTTACCACATAATGGTTGGTGCTTTTTGGGCTTCCCGATGCCAGCCGTCATGGGATGAAGACATGGATGAGGGAATTGGGCGTAAAAAGGGTTAGGTATGGATTGTGACTGCATGTGACGAGAAGAGTCTATTCCGGACATGTTCCCTTCGTGAGAATCCCATTATTGCCTCCTAGAGTTAGCGAGGCCATCAAGTTTATGTCACATTGACGAAGCATGATTTCACACTAGCTCCTGGGAAGATAATTCAATTGATAGTGAAGTCCATTAATTTCCTGGTCTTAAATATTGCTGACATGGTGGTGACATGTTGGCTATATGTCCGTATCATTGACATCGAAGTGGATGATATCCATCGGGTGGAGAGAAAACACTCGTTTAGGGGAAGCATGGATGAACAAAAAGTTAGAAGAAACCATTTTAGTTATAATTCCATTCTCAGCCGCATCGGTCCTATTCAAGATCCTAGGATAACTAATGTTAATGGGAGATAGAAGGGTTGCGCCATTTGTTAGTTTGTTTGCTTTTGGATTGCAATCATATGTTCTATTTCGATTTTGAGCTTACTCTATTTAATTTTTTTTCTTTTTCTATAGAGCAGATGTAACAACACATCACATGAACCATGTGGAAGGAAAAGAAAAAGTTGTATTCCATATAAACCTAGAACTCTCTTATATAGGAGAAAAGCTCAAAGGGTAAATTACATAAATAGGACAAGAGAAATAAACAATATAGATAAAGACATCATAACAGAAGTATCTTAACACTCCCCCTCAAGGTGGAGCATATATATCTATCATGCTCAGCTTAGAATAACAGTGATGAAAAGGACCTCTTGCAAGAGCTTTGGTAAACATGTCTGCAATCTGATCACCTGAAGCAACATAAGACGTTGAAATAAGCCCCTTTTGGATCAAATCACGAGAGTAGTGACAGTCTACCTCAATGTGCTTTGTTCTCTCATGAAATGCTGGATTATTAGCTATGAACAAGGTTGCTTGATTATCACATTTGAGATGCATAGGAAGAGGCACCTCAATCGTTAGATCAATTATGACAGACTTGACCCACATCATTTCTGTACTCCCTTGGGCCATGGTCCTATATTCTGATTCAGCGGTAGACCGAGCAACAACAGTTTGTTTCTTACTCTTCCATGAGACCAAAGAGCTATCAACAAACACAATGAAGCTTGGAGTGGACTTCCTGTCTTTAGGACACCCAGCATAATTTGCATATGCACACCCATTAACTGTGAGAGACGTATCTCTTCTAAAAAGAAGACCTGCACCTGGAGATGACTTCAAATATCTCAAGATCATGCACACTGCATCCATGTGTGCTTGCCTGTGTTGCTCCATGAACTGGCTCACTCTGCTCACAACAAAAGATATATCATGCGTAGTAATAGTAACATATAATAATTTCCTTACTAGCTCTCTGTATCGTCTCTTGTCCACCTCCTCAGAGTCACATCATTAAAGAGCCTAGCATTAGAATCCATTGGAGTAGTAGCTGGTCTACATCCTGTCATCCCTGTCTCAGATAGAAGATCAGTAACATACTTCCTTTGTGTCATAACCATACCCTGCTGATTTCGTGCAAACTCCAAGCCAAGGAACTAACGAAGCGTGCCAAGGTCCTTGGTAACAAACTGTTGTCCAAGGAAATCCTTAGCTGCTTGAATGCCCTGTTCATCGCTGCCAGTGATAGCAATGTCATCAACATAAAGCAAAACAACTACAATACCTCTTTGATTTCCCTTAACAAAAAGAGTATAATCTGCAGTGGATCTGACAAACCCCTTCTGTTCAATCAACTCTGAGAGCTTCTGTAACCAAGCCCTCGGACTCTGCTTAAGGCCATATATAACCTTATGAAGACGTCACACCATACTGGACTCCCTCTCAGCAGCAAACCCATGTGGCTGCTGCATGTAAACCTTCTCCTGCAGATCTCCATACAAGAAAACATTCTTGACATCCAATTGGAAAAGTGGCCAATCATGAACGACGGCAACAACAATAAGAATCCGCAGGGTAGAGTGACGTGCAACGAGAGAAAAAGTGTCATGATAATCAACCCCATAGGTTTGGGTGAAACCACGAGCAACCAACCTGGCCTTGTATCTGTCTACTATACCGTCAGCCCGATGCTTCACAGTAAATACCCATTTGCTGCCAACAACAGACGCACCTGGTGGAGTATGGACAAGACTCCACATACCTTGAATGAGGAGCACGACTTTGAATCAAAAGAGTTTTGATAATGTCTAACAGATGGCGGTGTTTTCGTTCTGCCACCCCATTATATTGGGAAGTATATGCACAATATATCTGATGCACAATGCCAATAGACCTAAGGAATTGGGAAAGCTACGTACTGCAAAATTCTAATGCATTATCAGAACGAATAAACTTGACTTTTGCAGAAAAATATTCCTCATTTCATTAATAAAGGACTAGATAACATGACTAGCATCAGACTTATTCTTAAGGAGAAATACCCAAGACAATCTCGAAAACTCATCAACGACAACAAGATAAAACCCGTGTCCCTGATGATCTGGGACACGACTGGGACCCCAAATATCAAAATGGAGCAACTCAAACAAACTATGACTACTTCTACCCTGACGACTTCGGAACGTGGACCGACGATGCTTCCCAAGCTGGCAGGCCTCGCACTGAAAAGTAGAGCGTGGAGAAATCTGTGAAAGAACGTGACTCATCTTTTGCAGAGGAAGATGACCAAATCGAAGATGCCACATATATGGAGAGACATATCTAGTGCGAAGAGAAGAGGCACCAACATATGGAGACTGCACTAATCTGTAGAGGCCCCCTTGCTCATAGCCAGTTCCAATCACCTTGCCCGTTAGTATATCCTGAAACACAAGAGCAGATGGATCAAATATGACATGACAATGTAAGTCTCTGGTGATTTGACTAATTGATAATAAATTCATAAAAAAATCAGGAGCATAAAGAACATTATGAAGCCTCAGTGCGGAAGTCAACTGCACCTCCCCCTGACCAGTAATGAGGGAGTGTGTCCCATCTGCTATCACAATAGATCGTCCAGACTGAGTCAGACGAAACACACTATACTGGCCTCTGTCACCACAAAGATGATGAGAAACACTTGAATCCATGATCCATTCTGACAAGTCTGCCTTGTAACAACTGGTAAAGGCATATTTTATACCTGACGTGGATGTTGATGCTGAGACAGCTACCTATGAGGACCCTGAAGGAGAGCTGATTGACCCAGAGCTAACATGCATAATCTCTCTTAGTCGTGCCACAAGCTCGTCAAATCTCTGGTCAGATGAAGGTGATGGACTCCCAACCTGTTGTGTCTGCTCGACAGCCCGGGCTGAAGCAGGAAACCCATGCTTAGAATAGCAGGTTTCCTCTGAGTGGCCAGACCTGTGACAATAGGTGCACTGCTGACGGGATCGACCACCTCTGCCACGGCTGGGGTTTCCCCTACCACGATATGGTGTAGGGCTTCCTCTATACTGCCATTGCTGAAGATGTCTAAGACTGTAAAGTGTTACCGGATGATATAAATAGTCTACTTAATGTGCGATATGCCTCCTCCATTGGAGGTATGGTAGCATTAGTGAGGATCTGGGCACGAGCTGCATCATACTCAAGATTCGGGGCTGCTAAAAAGATTCCAGTCATCACATAGTCTCTGTATGCCTTGAGCTGCTCTGATGTAGCAGTCAAGGGAATGCAACCATGTATCTTCTCAAACATACGCCTCAAAGAAGTATAGAGGGTGTGAAGGGGGCGACCATTCTGCTTCGATGTGAAGATATTGTGCTGGAGCTATAGTATCTTCGGAGAGTATGTAGAGGCAAGATTGTCCCGCATAGCCTTTGCAGTAGGCTGGCTCAAGATATCATTAGCTATCTCCATGGATACAGTTCCGGATAGCCACACACGAGCATATGCATCATCTGCTTCCCATGAGGCATTTGTCCTTGTCTTGTCACGTGGCTCCTCTGTCGTGAGGATGTGCTTCTTGTCATTACATTTCATCAAACTCATGAACTGCATGACCCACATTTTATAATTGGTTCCATCCATTTTGACGATGGTTGCTGGACCTTTGAAGGCACCCAGGGATGGGACTTCGGCTTTGTTGTTGGACATGATGACAACTATCTCCAAGACTGGGCCAACAAGAAATACTAGCATCTACACTGACATACATGAAGATGGTTGTGGGTGCAGACTCATACCACAACCTCTTCCATTCTTCTGGAGGTTCCTTTGGGTAACTAGGGTGTTTTAGATGTTAATGTCACACCCTAGGTACCCAAGAACACGCGTGATGGCATGGAGGCGGAGGCGCGTGATGACGCGAAGGCGCGCATGACAAGCACAAGTGCATAGGCGCAGGTGCACGCACGATACGCAGGCGCTGGCCCGCGTGAGTACTAGCGACGATGCGCGTGACGGCATTGCGCGAGGACCGCAGGTGCGGGCGCGTGGGCGGTGGCTAGGGTTTCGGTGAGGGTAGGACTCTAGGGTATAGGCTCAAGGTTTAGAAAAGCGGTATGCGTATGCGTTCGGACAGGTCACTGAATAGCGCTTAAGCGGTATGCGGGGGCATATGCGGGGTATATGCGGTTCTACGTGGTTTCCTAATTTTTTATTTATAAATAAATAAATATATACAAAAGTGACTACAACAGAACTAAATTTATGTATAATTGTGGTCCAACAGAAGATCTAAGAAAAATAACTTTCATAGAGTTCAAAATAATCTCTATCAATCAAATATCAATACTTCAATAGAACGGTTAGCGCACAAAATAATTGACAACAAACAACAAAATAAAAAAGTTAGCGCACAAAATGCCTCTATTGTTGAATATAATGTCATTTATCTATGTCGTTATATTTATAATTGATCCTCCATCAAAAGTACCGAACTTTACATATAATATATTACATTCATAATAACTATTAGTTGACTAAATTAGTTTCCTAAATTATTAGTATATTATTCTTTTTCTTCCTTGCGTGTTTACTCCAATCTCACAGTACAACTACTTTGACGATGGATATAAATGGTCATGGAATGCTTGGTTGGCATACATGCAAAAGTAAGGAAAACATGGCACAAATAACACAACAAAACATGGCACAAATTAAAAAAATAAAAAATAAATAAAAAATGGGTATGCGGCCGCACAGACCGCATATGCGGCCCGCATAAGCGCACAGGGCGCATAATGCGGGGTTTCAGGAAAGCGGTGCGCTGAGGGCACCGCATACGCATATGCGGCCGCATATGCGGCCGCACGGGCCGCTTTCGTGAACACTGTATAGGCTCTGGTCTAGGACCGTCGCTCTGATACCATGTGGAAGGAAAAGAAAAAGTTGTATTCCATCTAACCCTAGAGCTCTCTTATATGGGAGAAAAGCTTAAAGGGTAAATTACATAAACATGACAAGATAAATAAACAATATAGATAAAGACATATAACAGAAGTATCATAACAAACCATACATGAGATTTTCATCCCATACGATTGCTCAATTTTTTCTAAGGTATTGACGATGTGTCGATGATATATCATTGATCCATCTCTTAAATATCATCGATAAGTGTGAAAATTAATTATGTTTTTCTTATATATTCTTCCTAATATGCGCGATGCTAGTTACATGTTTTTTTCCATTTCACCCATTTCGTATAGTGAGCTTTTGCGATTGCCACCAATATGGCGATATTGATGTTGTTCGCCCAGTGATCACTTGATATTTGAGCCATGAACATTGTCGATATTTAGGCCAACTATCGTCGGATTGGCTTCTTGGTACGTGACTGACCATAAATGTAGGCAGTATTTGATGGGCTACAAAGACACTAGACATGTTCCACTATATGACCTGAAAGATTATGTGGAGTATAGAGACTAAATCAGAAGAAGATACAGAAGAGCCACACTCTCTTGGTTCCTATGAATGTTGAATAAATGTGCAAGTATTGTATTTGTATTTGTTATGAATGATGGGGCTTTATTTGTTATTTCTTCTCATTTATGCATTCTTCATGACTAAACTACTAATTGCATGCCTTATATAATACTGCATATCATCTTATGTGAAGATTATGATGTAGATATTACTGCATCACTTGCATTATCCCTATATTTTAGCAAGTGTGCATTTCTATCTTATTGGGGTAGGGAACATTAGAAATCTTAATTTTATGGAAATTGATTTTTGTATCCATTTCCACGAAATTGATTATATTGGTGACATGTCAGAGACATGTTCCTTGTTGGGGTTGGCAAAAAACACCAATGTCGACATTTAAGAACACGATTAAGTTACATTTGAAAGTTGCCTTCACGATACCAAGATGTCTAAGCTCTTCGTTAAACAACTACTTTTTTCAAGGGGAGGTCTCTAGTTGTAATGGGTTACTTAGATGCATATTGTGCAGGGTGTTTAGCTGACAAAAAGTTTACCAGTGTTATGTACATTTCTTGGTTTCAACTTGGATATATGGAGGAATACGAGGCAAAATGTTGCGAGCTCATCACTTGTTGCAATGAGTAGCCATTATAGAGGCTATCATTCAAACTATGCTATAGTTGTGTGTGGTATGTGATATTGGACATCCTAGACTGGGGTGCGATGTCGATGCGGCTGCACTTCAACAACCAGTCTGCCTTTTACACTGTCAATAATTCCAGGTTTCGCAAGCACACCAAAGATACGGATGTTGTTCGATACTACATCCAGGATATGATCTAGAATAGATACATCTGCACTGACTTTTTCCTTGTGATGATCAAGACCCGTGAATCATTTGGTTGTGGTGTGAGAACTCATTACCCATGGATAAAGAAATACTGTTTCAACATAAAAACAACACAAACTAGAGCAAATGTGTAATAACGAATTCGGAATTGTAAAAGTATCTGCCATGGGCTCTATACCCGATTCTGTTCCCTCACTACTCAGAACTGAAATCCCGGAAACTACAAATGCCAAGATAAGAATAACACTTGATATTATTAGAAATGCCGAGAGAAGATGGCCAAGATTTCGTGATACACTGCCGATCCTCTTCCAATTCCAACAGCTCGGACTCGGATCGTGAGGATCGAGCTGACCTCGATGTGCATTTTGGATTTCATCTTCTGGAATCAGGATTCATATTATCTTGTTTTACTCTATTTTACCATGCAGTTATTACATTTTATAGCGTTTTCTAATAGTTACAAGTGTGGATTAAATATATCATTATCAGAAATTATAAAAATATCTAAATTTATTTTACCGGCACTTTCTCATTCCATACTTGAAAGGATTGTTTCATTTATGGCAATTTTAAAAATCACGTTATTGTTGATTCACTTTTATGCTAAATCAAACAACGGTATTGAAAATTTTTTTATTTTTCATCCTAATACAAACCAATCACTGTATAGAATGCTTTTAATGAATGCAAAGAAGGAAAAAAATTGAAAGCTAAATTCTGCTGTCTGAGGACCTCACAAGTTGCAACAATTTGCACTTTTTAACCCATCCCTCAAGCTCTCTTGGGTAGGAGGCTTCTTGATGTAGGGAGTTTTTTTTCTCATTATGACAAGAGCTCAATTTTGTATAATATAAATTCTCTAAGAAATCTCCTACGCTGTAGCTCATTGTGATGAGAGGTTGTATAATATAAATTCCCTGATAAATCTCCTACCTTAAAGGACCGGACTCCTCAATTTAAAGACCAATTTTTTAGATGTTGCATACTCACAACATCATGCATGATAAATTCAGTTTTGATTTGAAGCGTTGCACAAGGTGATCGGGTGGCAATGTTCTGCAGGATGATGATTCGCTAATCTGAATCGATTAATGCTACAGTGGTAAAACCATTGTGAATTTGTTGGTAGTGACTCTAAGGGCCGTAATGTATCCTGCATTTGTGAAATAATATCGTGCACCTCAACATGATGCTTCGTTGTTGGTCATGATTAAAGAATATCATGCACCTCAACATGATGCCTTGTCATGACTACTCACACCTTCACATTGATTAAATATTTGCCAGCGGAACTAAGGCTCATTTGTGAATTTGCCAACTAGTACCCAGGGGATTTCTATGTGGGTACCGGGGATAGCATAATCTAGTTTTATTTACACCACATCATTCGGGAAAATTTCAAAAAATGACAATTTGCTAAAAAATTTCTTGTTTAACATTGATATACGGTCTAGGCACTTGTTTTTGTTTGTTAATGTCTCATTTTTTTCAAAATATTTGTCTCGTATCCGCAGGTCTTAAAATTTTTGATGGAAAGGAACAGTATCAATGCCTTACATGGACAAATCACAATTGGCACCCTCATTTTACAGGTATACAATTCCTTCTAGCACTACACGTCTTAGTCAAATTGAGACTATGGTATATAGCACCATAGATGACACACTTGTTCGACTTGGTTTTGCCTGACATCTAGGATTGTGCCGTTGGCTTGCTATTTGCTCTCCTTCCAGTTCTCGGAGGGAATTCTGGTGTTCTTCAGGGTGTCCTGTCCATGACTAAGTCGTATGTACACTTTGCCTACCATTTATTTAAAAGATTGAAAATCATTGCTTCTTGTTTTCCTTGTTTGGTTATAGAAGTTATCTGCCACGGATTGGCGTTAAAGAACCCATTTATTAATTTGGTTAGTGTATTTTATACTATGTGGTTATCTTATATAACGATGATCTTTGTTGTATGGTGCTGTAATCCTATTCTTTCTTATCATACATGAGGGGGTTTTTGGTGGAGAGGCAACGATGTCTGTTTTGTTTTTCTCCCATCACTGATTGTTGACATTGTAGAGTCAGGACAATGGACAACAACAACAAAGCCTTTTCCAAAACTCGCATCCCAAAACTGGGGAAGGAGCCATGACTAGATGGAAGCTTTCCATCCCAAAACATGCACCTCCTCACCGGTGCATTAGCTGACTTCCTTTGCAAATGACCAAACCAACTTAAGCGATTTTCTTGCATCTTATCCTTGATCGGAGCTACACCAACTTTCATTCTGATTGTATCATTCAGAATCCGATCTTTACGTGTGTGTCCACAGATCCACCTTAGCATTTTCATTTTTGCTATTGCCATTTTCTGCATATGTAAATGGTTCACAAGCCAACATTCAGATCCATAGAGCATAGCAGGTCTTACGGTTGCTTTGTAAAACTTTTCTTTGATTTTCAAAGGTATTTTCTTATCACAGAGAACAACAGAGGCTTCTCTCAACTTTAACCAACCTGTGTTTATTCTATTAATAACATCTCCATTAATTTCCTCATTATGTTGCAAAATAGATCCCAAGTATCTAAATCAATCTCTCTTCTGAATGTTATCGTCACCAATCTTTTTGCTTCCATTAAAAGTACACTCCATATATCCAGTCTTATATTGCTTCCATTAAAAGTACCCTCCATATATCCACTCTTATCCCAGCTTATACAAAATCCTTTAGTCTCCAATACATGTCTCCATACCCCAAGTTTCTCATTTACTCTATCTCTAGTCTCATCAATTAATACAATATCATCAGCGAATTACATACACAAAGGTATCTCATCATGAATGTGACTTGTCAACTCGTCCATAATCAAAGTAAAAAGGAATGGATTCAAAGCTGAACCTTGATGCATACCAATGTTGATCTCAAAATAGTCAGTCTTCCCAGTTCCTTACACAAGACGCCTTATTATACATATCTTTTATGAGGTTAATGTATATGACATGTACCTGTCTCTTCCCCAAAACTCTCCACAATATCACCCATGGGACAGAATCATAAGCCATTTCCAAATCAATAAAAATCATATGGAGGTTCTTCCTTTTAACTATATAAATATCCATTGTTCTCCTCAACAAGTGGATGACTTCAATAGTTGAACGACCTGGCATGAATCCGAATTAGTTTTCTTTTAGTTTGGAAACTTGCCTCAACTTTCTTTCGATTACACGTTTTTTTTGACACTCTCTTTCGATTACACGTTCTCAACTTTTCATAGTATTACTCATCAACTTGATACCTTTATAATTTGAACAATTTTCAAAGTTTCCTTTGTTCTTATAAATAGACACCACGGCACTTCTCCTGCAATCTTTAGGCATTTTCTTGCTTCGTCAAGTAACATTGAATAAATTTGTAAGCCAAATCAAAACACGCTCACCTAAACCTCTCCAAACTTCGATAGGAATGTCATCATGTCCTATACCTTTCCCATGTCTCATAACCTTCAAAGCCTCCTCTACTTCCTTTATATTCGTCTATAGCTTGCATGATTCAAGTAACTTTCACTACTTGCTAGATCTCCCAAAATGATCTCTCTATTTCCTTCCCCTATGAAAAGCTTATGGAAGTACTGCTTCCATCTAGTCTCTATATCCTTCTGAGTAACAAGCACATGACCTTCCTCATCCTTAATGCATCTCACTTGAGAAAGGACTTTGATCTTTCTTTCTATTGCTTTACCCAACCTGAATATATCCTTCTAGCCCTCCTCAAAGTCGAGATTTTTGTACTAAACTTCATAAGCTTTTAACATAGCTTCGCCAACAGCCTTTTTTTCTTCCTTCTTCGTTATTTTGTAGTTTGTGGCAGTTTCCTCTGTTCTATCCTTAGACATAGCTTTAAAGCATGCTCTTTTAATTTTGAGCTTCTCTTGCACCCCTCGTCTCCATCACCAAGCCTCCTTTTGGCCTGTAGCTCCTCCCTTTGACTCGCCTAGTATCTCTTTGTCTACACTTCGGATACAAGATGCTACCGCCTCCCACATCTCGTTTGTACTTTCGTTACAATCCCAGGACAAGTCTTCTAAAACATTCTCTTTGAAGCTTGATTACTTCAATCGAAGATTCCACTATCTAATTCTAGTGATCTTGGAAACCCTCCCTTTTTACCAGCCCTTTTATTTTCACATCCATGACTAACAAGTGATGTTGGGTGGTCAAACTCTCTTTTGGGATTACTTTGCGGTCTTTGCAACACAATCAATCTCTTTTCCTCAATGTAAAGTAATCTATATGTGTTCTAGTCGGGCCACTCTTATAAGTAATTAAGTGATCCTCCCTCTTCTTGAAGAGAGTGTTTGTTATGAAAAGATCATAACCCGTTACAAAATCCACTATGACTTTCCCCTCTTCATTTCTATCCTCGAAGTTGTGTCATCCATGAATACTAGCTTACCCTGAAACATCCTTTCCCACATGTCCACTAAGATCTCCACATAGGCAAATCATCCCTCTTTATGGGTTTTCCTTGCATAATCTTATCCAAATCCTCCTAAAACCTTGTTTAATCCTTTCGTCTAAACCAATTTGCGGTAGATAAACTAAAATGATATTTAGAATGTCTTCGTCGAGCACCACTTCTAGCAAAATAATTCGATCCCCAAATCTTTGCACCTCAACTACACAATCTTTTAAATCCTAATGAAACCACTCTTGGACAAGGGAATTAGGAAAAAATGTAATACACCAAGTTAGGAAAAATACGAATATTGCTTGAATAGGCATATCACTTGCTTGTTCTCGAAGTTTGATTCTACGTTTATGTTAGAGTGAGTGCGGTGGTAGACTGTAATATGAATTTCATCCGAGGAAAGATGGCCACATTGCATCTAGAATCTTAGTGGTCTAGGATCTTAGTGGAGGGATAGGGGCTTAAGTGGGTTAGGCTGAGGCATATTATACCTATGGTTTAGGACCACCACTCTTACTACGTGTGAAGAATGGAATGACATCCATGATATAATTATGAAAGCCTAGATCCCGGATATAGAGAGGGAGATACTAGTGTTTAGGAGGAGATAACATATATACTTAGCATATGAGAGTCTAAGATTTAGTGGAAGATTACATAAAATATCCATCAAATTAGAAAATATAGAACGAGAAAAGAACAAATACTTTGTATTCTCTCACACTATATCTGGGTTTCTCTTCAAGATATGATCCTTGTCATGGTATGAAAAATATGCCTTGAGGTGCTGGAGGCGTACACTTTGAAGTGTGTGGGGGGGTGGTTTAGCCTTGGGACATGTTCCTCAGACCTCTTATGGGAGATAAGCACCTTGAATGGTTGATGTGTTTGCGTTCCAGGTAAGGTGAGGTGCTCTAATGAGGTAAGGTGAGGTTCTCTAATGAGGCAGTTGTAGGGTTTCAACCACATTAAAATATAGGGATTTTTACCCAGCAGACCCTATAAACGTTTTAAAATGCCTTTACGACCTTTTGCACAACGTAATTACCCCATCAACCCTGTAAATTACCCCAAGAACCCCCGTGGGCTTAAAACCTATTACCCGGAGGGTTCATGGGGTAAGAGTTGGCAAGTTTACGGGGTCGAGGGGGGAATTAGGTTGTTTCAAAGGTCGTGGAAGTGATTGACAAAGTTTATAAGGTCTGCCGGGTAAAAATCCCTAAAATATATCTCCCCCCTCTCGACCCTTTCTACTATCAAAAAATTGTCTGCAATCTCTTCTAGCATACCGAGCAAGTCCTCATCGCATCGGCATCGCCTCCAGGCATCATTGCCTTTTGCTCTAGGCATGCCCGCTTCCTCATGAAACGGTCATCTCCTCCCTACTCCTTCCAGTGATGCCCTTGGCTGTTAGGCATGGTCGAATGCTTTATTTAGGCTCGTCTAATTAGTTGTTTGTTAGTTCTTAGTAGTTTTTGGAAAGAAAAAGGGTGTTCATTGCTAAGGGGCATCCCTAAAAGCTCTACCATTCATTCACAAAATTACCAATACATGCCAAAAGGCATAAATTACATTGACCAGGAAAGTTGCTAACACTCTTGGCATGTTCAATTACATTATCAACATAGAATCTATTTTCACGTACCACCATCCCATTTTTGGCCAACCAGAGGGCCCAAACACAACAACAATCGGGGTTCTAGCCATCTCCCTGCCACACCAACTTAACTTAATAGTGTCCCAAAGGCTATTACTACCTTCCATAGCGACATCATACTAAATAAGTTTCTCTCAAACACCCGTTGACCCCCTCACATCTGAAGAAAATGTGATCACATTTTCATTTGATCCAAAAACATAGGCATACAACGCTACCTCCTGAATGAAGCGAGCTTGTCTAGTCCTGATCATCACCCTCTCATGTCTCAGCGACCAGAGAAAGACCATGACCCTTCTTAGGATCTTCCAACTTTAAAACCTCTTGCAATCTACAGTACAATCCCCTCACCCCATGTCAAAAGGATCCGTCCCGAGGATTGCTTCATATGCTTTTTAAATCTAAAAAATGCCATCACACTAATACCAACGGTCTTAACATGTAGAGGGGCCACTCATGCCATCCGCCAATTTCGTAAGTGTGAAAAGGTCCTACAACCTTTGATCTGATATATCAGATCGAAAGTTAGGAAATACGCATCCCCATCACATATCAACCACAATATCATTTAGATTGGATGCCGTCACACATAGGTAGACATGGAAACTTTTCACTAAAAAAAATCCAATTTTTTGTCTAGTCATCAAATTAGAAGTGGAAATCGTTGCCATTGCCAATCTAGTTCCATAACGACGAAGGGGAGGCTAGGGGTGGAACTAGGAACTTCATCAAGGAGGGGCCATGCACACAATTATTATGTTTGCTCAAAAAGGGAAAAATCTATATTTCGAATGTATTTTTAAATAGAATTAATATTTTTAAAATGAACCTCTTTCAATTTTGATAAACTTACAATTTAAATCTATTATTAATGTTATATTTTCAAATAGATTGGTATTTTCAGTGGTGATCTTTAAAATTTGATAAATATAATAATTTAAGCCTCTCTAAATCCATCTTAAAAAGTCTAAATTATCAAGTGAAATTTTAAAACAAAAAAGTTCATGGTTAAAAGGAAACAATAATTTATTTTATTTACAAGGAATACTAAAAACAATGGGAGAGATAAATAAAATCAAATACAATTATATATTGTTAGAGTAAAAGGATACTCTTCTGTGTTATTCCATAGAGCCCTCGGGTCTCTTATATAGAGAGAAGACCCTTGGGTAAATTACATAGATGTACATGATATAAATAGGAAATACGGAACAGTACATCATGACATAATATAAACCTCTACACTCCCCCTCAAGATGGAGCATAGATATCAATCGTGCTCAGCTTGGAAGAACATCTCTGGAAAGGTCCTCTGAGCAATGGCTTGGTAAATATATCAGCAGTCTGGTCCTCTGAGCTGACATGAGAAGTGGAAATGAAGCCTTTCTGGATCATGTCTCTAGTATAGTGACAGTCCACCTCGATATGCTTTGTTCTCTCTTGAAAAGCTGGATTATTTGCAATAAACAAAGCTGCCTGATTGTCACATTGAAGATTCATGGGCAAGGAGACATCTACATTCAAATCTTCTAAGACTTCTCTAACCCACATCATCTC
Organism: Ottelia alismoides; assembly: GCA_037367405.1. Taxonomy (NCBI): domain Eukaryota; kingdom Viridiplantae; phylum Streptophyta; class Magnoliopsida; order Alismatales; family Hydrocharitaceae; genus Ottelia; species Ottelia alismoides. Next base: position 1,100,684 of record JAZKJV010001439.1, on the reverse strand, counting down.
TGCGCTTGCTTGTGCCATGGCTCTGTATTCGGATTCAGCACTGGATCTCGCCACAACAGTCTGTTTCTTGCTTTTCCAAGAAACCAAAGAGCTTCCTATGAAGATAGCAAATCCAGAAGTGGATTTACGATGCTTTGGACATCCTGCATAGTCTGCATCTGCACAAGCTAAAATAGACAGATCTGTATCTTTTCTAAATAGCAACCTTGTGCCTAGGGAAGACTTCAGATATCTCAATATCATATACAAGGCATCCATATGAACTTGCCTAGGCTGCTTCATAAATTGACTCATCCGGTTGACTGCAAAGGCAATATCCAGTCGAGTTATAGTAATGTATAGAAGCTTACCCACCATCTCTATGTATCTTCTTTTTGTCCTCCTCTTCGGTATCATTGTCGTACAGCTTCATCCTTGGGTCATAGGCGTGCTCGACGGTCTGCATCCAGTCATTCCTATTTCAACGAGCAAGTCTGTGACATATTTTCTTTGAGTCATTACCATTCCTTGTGCATTTCTTGCAAAACTCTATCCCCAGAAAATATCGTATCATGCCGAGATCCTTCGTAATAAACTGTCTTCCCAACAGGGATTTGGTTATCTCATTCCCTGAGCATCATCTCCTGTAATCAGAATGTCATCAACATATATCATGACAACTACAGTACCTCTAGGAGTCTTCTGGATGAACAATGAATGGTCCGCATTTGATCTCTTGAACCCCTGTCGTTCAATCAGCTGGGAAAGCTTCTGGAACCATGCATGGAGACTCTATTTGAGGCCATAGATAGCCTTATGAAGTCTGCACACCATCTGAGTCTCCCCCTCAGCAGCAAACCTTAGTGGCTGCTGCATGTAGACTTCCTCCTGTAGATCACCATACAAGAATGCATTCTTGACATCAAGCTGAAAAATGGTCCAGTCACGTACCACAGCAACAGATAGGAGGATGCGAAGAGTAGAGTGTCGAGCCACTGGTGAAAAAGTATCCAAATAATCTACCCCATAAGTTTGGGTAAATCCACGTGCAACAAGTCTGGCCTTGTATCTGTCGAGGCGCCCATCTGCATGATATTTCACCGTAAACACCCACTTGCAGCTCACCACAGAGGCACCTGGAGGAGTGGGAACTAGAGACCAAGTCCCTCGAGACTGTAAGGCACGCATCTACCTCTTCCATTGCTAGACGCTAGCAATCAATCTTCATGGCATCTTGATAGGTCCGTGGAATCTTAACCGACGAGACAACTGCTGCAAATCTTTGGAAATCACCATTGAGACGATGAAATGATACTTGAGACGCAAGAGGATATGATGCACATTGTCTTCTCTGCTTCCTTTGAGCAATAGGCCGATCAAGATCATCTATCACTGTGGTGAATGGCGGATCCTCCTCCTGTAGTAAAGGCTCCTGCACTGGTGCATTTTCTAACCCATCATTAGTGGTAACATCAGAACATACCTGAGGCGTGCTGGATGGTTGGCATGTAGCTTAAGCAGGGCCTGACCGCCTTGTGTAGAACTTAGGTAAGGGTACAATCAGAGGTGGGTGGTAGTGGTGGTGGTGGAGTCGGATTGACCCAGGCTTGGAGGAGGAGGCACATAGACATTTGTATCCGTGGGTGTGGAGGAGACCAATCTGTCACCTGCAGGGGGAGAAGTACATGATTGGTTCGAAAAACGTAACGTCAGCACTCACATAGTACTTGTCATGAATGGGGTCATAGCAACGATATCCTTTCTGGGTCCTCGAGTAGCCCACAAAAACACACTTGATAGCTTTAGGATAGAGCTTATCAAGTCCTGGAGATAACCGGTGAACAAACGCAACTGTGCCAAAGACTCGAGGTGTTAAGTGAAAACAAGTCCTTGTCAGGAAATAGAACAGAGATAGGAGACTTTTCCCCAAGAACAATAGCAGGCATGCGGTTGACCAGATAGCATGCTGTAAGTATACCATCCCCCCAAAAGGCTAAAGGGGCACAACTCTGAATAAGTAATGTGCGAGCAATATCAATAAAGTGGCGATGCTTCCGTTCTACAACACCATTTTGTTGAGAAGTGTGTGCACATGTGGTTTGGTGGATAATGCCCTTAGAGGAAAGAAATTGAGCAAGGGAACGAGTACAAAACTCCAATGCATTGTCAGTACGCACATACTTAACTGTAGACGAAAAAACATTTTGCACTTCATTGATAAGGTTTTGAATAACACTTCCTGCTTCTGATTTATTTTTAAGAAGAAAAGTCCAAGACACTCGAGAGAAATCATCAACTACAACTAGATAGAACATGTGCCCCTGATGATCTGGGACACGACTGGGACCCAAATATCTATATGAAACAATTCAAATGGGGAGCGACTGCTCCGACCCTGACGACTGGGGAAGCTAGACCGATGGTGCTTCCCTAACTGATACGCCTCACAACGAAAAGACGAATTCAGAGAGATCTGAGGCAGGAGGTGACACATTTTCTGTAGCGGCAGGTGACCAAATCGAAGATGCCATGTATATGGAGAGACAGAACCCTGAGAGTGTAGTGATACGCCAGCGTAGGAGTTCCGTACAAGACGATAGAGTCCATTGTGCTCAGAACCACAACCAATCACCCTGCCCGTTAGTATGTCCTGAAAAATGACAGAAGATGGATCAAATATAGCACGACAGTGCAAATCTCTTGTAATCTGACTAATTGATAATAAATTCATAGAGAATTCTGGTGCATGTAGAACATTCTGTAAGTGCATAGAGGGCAGCAAAGCCGTCTCCCCCTGACCGACAATAGGGGAATGAGTGCCATCAGCTATGAGTACGGAGCGACCAGGCTGAACAACTCTATAGGACTGTAGGTTATCTCTATCACGACAGAGATGATGGGTGGCTCCAGAATCAACAATCCATCCTGTGAGATCATGGTTATGATAGGAGATTGAAGTACTACCTGAGGTACTGGCTGTAGCAGATATACTAGCGGACGCCGAAGCCGCAACGTCGGAAGTATCAGCACCCTCTGAAGATGACTGTGGCATAATATCACGAAGCCGTGCCACTAGCTCCTCGAACCTGTGATCTGGAGTAGATGCTGGTGGACCCTGAACATGATCAGCGACACGTGCAGAAGGAGGGAAGCCATGCTTGGAATAGCATGTATCCTCAGAATGACCAGTACAGACGACAAAATGAGCACGTAGAGCGTACACGACTCCTCGGCCACGTCCACCACTTCCTCTGTCACGAAATGAAGACGAACTACCTCGTCCTCTGGAGACTGCCATTGCCGAGGGAGCTGGAGTCGCTGTATTGGATGGAACGGGAACACGACTGAGCCTCCTGTTGACTTCTTCCATCGGTAGAATAGTGGCATCGGCAAGGATCTGAGATCGTGCTGCCTCGTACTCTGGATCAAGGGCAGCAAGTAATACGCCTACCATAGTGGCGTTGCGGAACGTCTTCTGCTGTTCTGGTGTGACTGTGAGCGGGATGATGCTATATAACTTCTCGAACATTCTACGAAGAGACGTGTATGAGAATGAAGAGGCCTCCCATTTTGCTTCGTGGTAAAATATCATGCTGCAACTGCAGCATCTTCGTCTCGTTCCACACTTGAGAGTATGTAGTGGCCAGAATATCCCACATCGCCTTGGCGGTGGGTTGATGGAGGACGTCGTTGGCTATCTCCATCGTGAGCGTTCCTGACATCCAAACTTTGGCATACGCATCGTCAACCTCCCATGAGGCATAAATCCCTGTCTTCTCTGCCGGCTCCTCTTCAGTAAGAATATGTTTCTTACCACACGACTCATAAGACTCAGGAACTGCATAGCCCATAGTTCGTAGTTCGTCCCGTCCATCTTGACTATTGGTGCCGAGCCTTTGAAGGCACCTATGGCGGGCATATCAATCTTCTGGTCTGACATATCGCCGGAGGAGGAAGACCAAGGGATGAGAGACAACAGAACCGGTGTCTACAAAGACACGGTAGGATCCAAGTGCATATGTAGACTTATGCACTTGAACCCATCATCGATGGATGGAGCCCGGCGGCGAGTGAGGGGCAGGATGTGAGCCCCGGCGGCAAGGGGGGCTCTCCAACGGCAAGGGGAGTCGGGCTTCGGCGGCAAGGGAGGCGGGAGGGGGACCCGGCGGCGGAGGGGGGGGGGGTCCGGCGGCTAGAGAGGGGCGGCGGGAGGGGGCGCCCGGCGACTGCAGAGGGGCGCGAGAGGGCCTGACGGCGAGAGGAGGAGGCCCGGTTGGAGAGGGGTGGCGGCGGCGGCGGGGGGGGGGGGGGGGTGGAGAAAAAACCCTAGCTAGGGTTTTGGCTCTGATACCATGTTAGAGTAAAAGGATACTCTTCTGTGTTATTCCATAGAGCCCTCGGGTCTCTTATATAGAGAGAAGACCCTTGGGTAAATTACATAGATGTGCATGATATAATAGGAAATACGGAACAGTACATCATGACATAATATAAACCTCTACATATATCAAATTATTTTGATACTTTGGAAGTGATCGGATGAATCATATAAAGAAAGTAAACTTGATGGAGATAGGATTTTGAGCCCTGGCCTCCAAAATAGTAATCATGTTACTCTTACACTTAGCCATTTAATGGCTTTACAACCTTTCTATAATGATAGTAATTATACTGCAATTAAGGAGGGATCGCATTAAAAACTTAATACATTGTACAAGTGACATCAATAGTTCTGCCCGATTGTATAAACTATATAAAGAAGGTAAAATTGAGGGAGATAAGATTCGATCCCTGGTCTCTAAAATAGTAACCATGTTACTTTACCACTGGACCATTTAATGATTTTACATCCTTTATCTAACAACATTAATTATAAGACAATTAAGGATGGGCCGTATTAAAAACTTAATACATCGTACACGTGACATATAATAATTATGGGGTTGCCATGACCCCCTCATAACTATATACTAGTTCTGCCACTGTGGGAAGCACCACTCTCCCTAGGTTCCAGAAGCCTCGAAGAAACCTCAGAACTAGCTTGTAAAGTAAATCATTATCACCCAAAATTTGTACGACCCACTTAGATAAAGTGCCTTATTTATCTTTTTCAAGCTTAGAACACTATGTCCACCCTCCTTAGATCATGTGGCAGTTTTCCAATCTACCAAAGGCATGCCAACGGAGTCACTTGTAGTGAATGAGAAATAAACACCTCATAATAGTTTCGAGTCTTCCCGTATCCCAAGCCACCGGGCGCAACCCGAAGGGAAGGAAGAAAATAGGTATAGTTGAGAGGGCTTGCTTGAAGAACAAGTCTGCCACGCCGAGACAAGCAACAAAACTTCCATCCTGCCAACCTTTTCCCAACTTCTCAATCAGCGGTAACCAGTCCGCCTGTCGCAGCCTTCCAGGCACCATCAGAAGACCTATATACTACTACAACAAAAAAAGCCAAAGTGTTCTTAACGAAGTCGCACAAACAAAACTCTCCTCTTCACATAAACTAAAGGGCACAAAGATTGACTTGTCTCTATTGATCCTCAAGTCAGAAACATCACTGAACAGATCGAGGACAATCGAGATCCCTTTGGAACTCTCCACGCCACCCCTAGATAAAATGATCATATCATCAGTGTACTGCAGATACATGTTCTACAATTATCGCTAACACATCAACCATTAAATTGAAAAGAAGCAAAGCCAAAGGACAAGGGTGCCTTACACCTCCCCATGGATTAAAAAAACCACCCTAGGATTCCCGTTCAAAAAGCTAAAAAGCACAAGTTGATGCAGAAAGGAAAGAACGTGTTCAGTATTGCAAAAGACAGTATTCGGTATTCAGTCGGAGGGGTCATTGAATAAAGAATAATCGGTATTCGGGCGACTATTCAGAATTATTCGGTTTTGTATTTTTTGATATAAAAATTATTTATAATACATATATTTTTATATTTTTATACATATATGGTCATTAGTTAACATGAATTCAAGATAAAAGTACCAATCAATATAATAGATATATAGAATTTGACATTTATTGCAATACCGTGGTAAAATTAACCTATTAAAAACTGAAAATTGAAAATAAAAAAAATAAAAATATCAAAAGTCAAACTCCAGTCGGCCTAATAGTCGGGCCAGTCGGCCGAATAGTCGGCCGACTATTCGGTCGGGCCGACTATTGACCGACTGGAGGTCTATTCAGTCGGGGACCCCGCACCGCATAGTCGGATCGACTATTCGGGATAGTCGGCCGACTATTGCAACACTGAACGTGTTGCATTATTGAGAGGCTCTAGGGTTCTCTTATATAAGAGAGGGAACCTGTTGGACAAATTACAAGATGAAGATAAAAGAAATAATAATATGGAAACAGTAAGAAAGATAACTAATATCTCAACACCCCCTCAAGTTGGAGCGTAGATATCGATTAGGTAGCTTGGAACATCTCTGATAAGGCCCTTTGGTTAGGGCCTTAGTAAAAACATCTGTTGTCTTGTCTCCAGAGCTGACATGCGTAGTGGCGATAAGACCCTTCTGTATCATTTCACGAGTGTAGTGGCGTCCACCTCTATGTGCTTGGTCCTCTCATGAAAGGTTTGGTTGTTGGAATGAAAAGAATAGCCTGGTTGTCATATTGGAGGTGCATGGGAAGAGGCATCTCTATAGTCAGGTCAGTAAGAAAGATAAACATGAACACATGGATTTTTACGTGGAACCCTACTCTGTGAGGAGCGGGATGAAACCACGGGAGAACGCCTCAAAGGGATATTGTTGCATTCAACTTTCGCATCTGATATAAGAGGTCTGAGGCTTTTATATAGCTTCCACATACCCTCTAAGTCCTACTACTTGTAGATGTGGGATTAAACACCTAGATGTGGTAAATGGATCCTGAAGAGATCCATTTACCCATCTATACAAGTGTGACATATACTCCAACACTCCCCCTTAAGCTGGAGCATGCAATGCTCATCTTGGATACATAGAAAGAAATCTCAAACTCACACTACAAGACACTACGGACAATACCAACTCAACGCACACACAACTATCAATCGTTGTCGAGGACGTTGCATCTCATGCTGTGCATGTGAGGAGGAACAAACATGCTGGATTGTGAGTCGAGCCGAGTCTCCTCGTCGGAGAGCATGTGCTATGTCTGTCAGAGCAATTGCAACTGAAAATGAGTCTCAACTTGAAGAACTCTGGCCCGCCACATCATATGGACAACTGCTCCATCTCTCTTAAGGTCCGAGCTGGAAAAGTCGTGGAGACATCCTCGTCGGAGTCCACGGTCGCTGGAGAATGGAGTCTGAAAAATCTCCTCGTCGGAGAACTTGGTCTCTCCCATAGTGGCTCAGAGAATGGGATCTCTACTCTCGAGTCCCAATGATACCTTGTGAAAATCCTAGCCCACATGGCATAGGGTATGGATTCTCTACTCTGGAGTCCCTATGGAACACATGAAAACACTGAGACCAAAACAAAGATGGGGAACACACAAGAAATGATCGCACTCATGTGCGTTTGAAAAGGAGTCTCTCTTTGTACAACTCGAAGAAATTGGATCACTCAAATATGGAGTACCTCGAACTTGCACTATGAACCAATCCGCAGAGTCTGAAACTGAACTGTAGAGTTTGAAAATCCAGCTGTTCTGGAATCTGAATTCTAAATCCAACCTGTGACTCTACACAATCTCTCCTTTTCTTCCATACTTGTCGGACAACAATGACATGGCCAAGTTGGGAGAAGACAAGAAAATGGGGGAAAACATTACGTAAGCCGATTACATTTCTTTTTCGGCTTATCCTTTCAATGTTTTTCTTTTTTTCAATTGTTTTTTCCATCTATTTCATTTTTTTAAATAGCTGCCATTTTTTTAAATACGCATTCATTTTTTGGCCTGACTTTTTTTTGCAAATTTTTTTCTTGCATACGACTTTTCTTTTGTATGCGCTTGTTCTCACAACACAATTTTTTTTGTAAATCACCGTGGCCCATTTGGACTAAAAAATGGTGCTTCTTTTTAATGCAACAGATGCCTCTTTTTTTAATGTCAGCCCATCTGCGCCCAAGAATATGGAGATCCTCTCCCCTTTTTATTCACATACATTTTTTTAAACCAACAACCTACTTGGGCTCATCCCTATTAGGGTTCCCACTTGGGAACCCCTTTCTAAAGGGCGCTCCACGATCGGGCTCGCACCTTGCCGCCCCCCACGATGGGGTTGGACAAGAGGCGCTACTTGGAGGGAGGGTGAGAGAGAGAGAAGAGAGAGCTCTGCCATGGAGAGATCGGTGGGGCTCCTTGCGCCACCTGGAGGGGTTCCGCACATGAAGGAGGGCTGGCGATACGTGTTGGAGGAGAGCTCTGCCTGAAGGGTGCGCAACGATGCCGCCTGGCAGTTGAGGGTGAGGTTGGATGGGAGGAGCGTCGCCGCTTGGAGGTCGAGTTAGGGTTGGCGGTAACACCGCGCTTCCGCTGCGGAGGTGCGCTGCGGAAGGATCGTTGAGATGCGATGCCGCTCCTTTTTGACTATACTCCTCTTGATCATGAATAGAGTCGCCTGGAGTGGTTGCTGAAGGACCTTGCGAGGGTGGCGCTCGGAGGAGGGAGCTCCTTGCGCAGGCGATTGCAGCAGGTGGTCTACGTGAGGTCTGGCGGCACAAGGTCAGGGTTCTCGAGAAACCATGCGCTTGGAGGAAGGTACTGCTATTTATGTTCTTCCTACAACCAGGGGATGCGCATGTTGAAGAAGCCGCAAGATCTGTAGTACACCATGTTGCCTGACTACTATATAGTAGGGTTCCAGTTTGGGAACCTTAGCCCATCATAGAACAGAGTCACCTTGCAGAATTGGGGTTTCTAACATGAACCCTAACTTTTCTCGAACCCAATGACGAACAGATCTCAAGAAGTTGAACAATCATAACTAACAATCAAACTTGGAAAAAAACAAAAACCAAACCGCAGAATCGAACTGTTCTGATACCATGTTAGAAAATAAGAAATGCGGAAGCAGAATGATAAACAGAGCAAGAACTACAGAAAGATAATCATGAGCACATGGATTTTTACGTGAAACCCTACAACGTGAGGAGCAGGATGAAACCACGGGAGAACGCTTCAACACGCTGATTGTTGCATTCAACTTTCTCGTCTGATACATGAGGTCTAGGGCTTCTTATATAGCCTCTACAGACCCTCCGAGTCCCACTACTGGTAGATGTGGGACTACACACTGGATGTGGTAAATGGATCCCGGAGAGATCTATTTACCCATCTATACAAGTATGACGCATATACTCAAACACTATCCTTTAGACACCCATCATAATCTGCATCTGCACATGCTGAAACAGAAAAAATTGTACCTATGCTGAAAAAAGTCTCGTACTTGGTGATGTCTTCAGGTACCTCATAATCATATGGACTGCATCCATATGTGTATGTTTGGGCTGCTTCATAAGCTGACTCACTTTGCTCACGACAAAACATATGTCGGGCCTGGTAATAGTCTCATTATTGGAATTTGCCAATGAGCTCCTAGTACCTCTTGTCGATCTCCCTCAGTTTCATCATCACAAAACTTCATGCTCGGGTAAATAAGAGTAGTGGCAGGTCTGCAATCTGCCATGCCGGTCTCTGACAGACATTTGTAATCTACTTCCTCTGGGGCATATAAAGACCTCGCTGGTTCCTGGCAAACTCCAATCCAAGGAAGTAAAGTAATTACCAAGGTCCTTGGTCACATACTGTTGACCTAGGAAATCCTTGGCAACCTGAATGCCCTATTCATCATCCCCTGTAACAATAAGTCATCAACGTAAACAAGAATGATAATAGTACCTCTCTGGGTCCTGTGCACAAATAAAGAGTGATCGACAGTCGATCACACAAACCCTTGTTGCTATATCAAGTTCGAGAGCTTCATGAACCATGCCTTTTGACTCTGCTTAAGACCATAGATTGCCTTGTACATCATGCAACCTTCTGACACTCCCCCTCAGCAGCAAACCCAGGTGGTTGCTGCATGTAGACATCCTCCTGTAGATCACCATATAGGAAGACATTCTTCACATCAAGCTGGTAAAGGGGACAATCTCGTGTCACAACAACAGAAAGAAGAATACACAGAATAGAATGTCTGGCAACTGGAGAAACAATATCATGATAGTTCACCCAATATGTGTGGATGAACCCATGTTCCACAAGTCTCGCCTTATAACGATCCACTTTGTCATCTCCATGGTATTTCACAGTGAACACCCACTTGCATCCCACAACGGATGCACCAACTGGAGCAGAAACAAGACTCCAAGTACCACGTGACTGTAGTGCGGCCATCTCCTCCTCCATGGCTAACTGCCACTGGTCTTGAAGAGCTTCCTGATATGCCCATGTTATCTCACGGTTGATAGTGCCAAGGTAAATCTCTTGAAATCCTCTAACAGTCTGCTTAAGGAAACCTGGGCTGCAAGAGGATAAGTAGCACACACACGTTTATGCTTTCGTAGAGTAATCGGTACATCAAGATCATCTGGCAAGTTCCAAGCCTGTAAGTTCCTCTCTCGAGAGGGCACTCGCTCATCCTGTATGGAATCGTGATGCACAGACAACTCAGTAGTGCCTTCAGTAGAAACGGCGCGCTCATTACATACCTGAGGCATGATGGATGATGGGCAAGACCTGTGAGCAGAGGGAACCGAGCGAGACATGCGAGTAAATACACGTGGCAAAAACTATGTCACAGTAGGAGGTGGAGCCACGGGAGCAGGTGTAGAGGCAGGAGTAGGTGTAGGTGGTGGTGGTAGCTGAGGAGGTGGTGATAGATTGGAGTAGAGGGAGGTGGTGGTATGACAACAGGAGGTGGAGGCATGGTAGATCTCAACGTCAGAGATAGATGTGGCTAGTCTGTCACCTGTGGGAGAAAAATACATGACAGACTCAAGAAAGTAACGTTAGCACTGACAAAGTATTTCCACCTGAGTGGATCAAAGCAATGGTACTTCTTCTGGGTACGAGAGTAGCCGGCGAAAACACACTTGACAGCTCTGGGAGAGAGCTTGTCATGACCTGGAGAGATATCATGAACAAATGCAACATAACCGAACACACAAGGTGTAAGGGAGAAAAAATCCTTCTCGAGAAAGGAATCTTTCTCTCCTAACACAGACGGGGGCATGCGGTTCACTAGATAACATGCAATGAGGACTGTATCGCCCCAGTAAGCGTGAGGAACTTGACTCTGTATCAACAAGGTTTGATCACATCAAGTAAGTGACGGTGTTTGCGCTTGGCAATACCGTTCTACTGGGATGTATAAGCACATGAGGTCTGGTGACAATGCCAAGAGATCTAAGAAAGTCGGAAAGATGCAAGGTGCAGAACTCTAAGGCATTATCAATAGAAGATATTTGACCTTAGTAGATGTTAGGAAATAGAGAAAAATATTCTTTATCTCATTAATAAAAGATTTGATAACAGATCCATCCTCAGATTTATTCTTCAATAAAAGACCCAAGAAAGTCTAGAAAAATCATCGACAACAACTAGATAAAAACGGTACCCTTGGTGATCAGGGACGCGACTTGACCCCACAGGTCTAAATGAAGGAGCTCAAATAACCGAGAACTGCTCCGACTCTGACATGATGGAAAGGAGGAATGGTGATGCTTCCCAAGTTGGCATGCCTCACACTGGAAGGGGGATCTCGTGGAATCTGAGGGAGAACATGACACAGCTTCTGCAGAGGAAGATGGCCAAAACAAATGTGCCATAGATATGGTGAGATTGGTCTAGTAGATATAGTAGAAACACTAGCATGAGAAGGTTGGACCAGTTTGTAGAGCCCCCACTGTTCACGGCCCCATCCAATCCACCCTACCCTTGAGTATGTCCTGAAACACAAGAGCTGAAGGGTCAAAGATGGCACAACAATGCAGATCCTTAGTAGTCTGATTAATGGAAAGTAAATTCATCTGAAAGTCAGGAGCACATAAAATATTCTGAAGGCGCATTAACGGAGTCAAATGCACCTCCCATGTCCTGTAATGGATAAGTGGTCTCCATTAGCAATGACAACCCATCTACTAGGAGGTATGGTCCTGTAGGACCTCAACCGCGCTCTATCTCCATACAGATGGTGGGAAGCATCTGAGTCCATAATCCACTCTATCATATCTGCACCACTACTACTAGTAAAGGCATAAACGATACCTGAGGAGCTCAACAAGGTTCTGGCTGCGGCTGTAATATCTGTATTGGTGGTGCCTGCTATAGGAGTCATGATCTCTCAAATACGAGAGACTATCATTCAGGCGAGGATCGGACTGAGAAGATAGAGTCTTTGAAGGCTCATTCTGTTTTGCCACGCAACCAGAAGCATGATATCCATGCTTATAGTAGCATGTATCCTCTGCATGTCCAGACCGACAATAGTAGGTGCTAGGGTCATGCTGACGTCATCGCCTCTGCTACGAGGGGTGCGTCATCTAGATTGGGTCGTCCCTCCTCGACCACGAGAAGCGACCATCGCTGAAGAGAGCGGGGTGTGGCCCCAAAAGGCATGATAATCCAGCTGAGACGACTATAGGGCCTCCTCCATGGGAGGTATGGTAGCTCCGGTGAGAAGTTTTGTACGGTAGCATCATACTTTGTATCAAGTCCAACCATGAAGACTCCCACCATCGTGGAGTTCCTATATGCCTTCTGCTGCTCCGTAGATGTCGTAATAAGCAATATCTATAAAGCTTCTCGAACATGCCACGGAGCAAAGAGGAGTACACGTGCAGAGGACGACCATTCTGCTTGGCCTTGTAGATATCGAACGGTAGCTGATGAATCTTGGCCTCATTCTTCGCTTGAGCATAGGTGGATGCCAAAGTGTCCCACATCGCCTTGGCGGTGGGCTGATTCAGAATATCATTGGCTATCTCCATTGTGAGGATGCCACAAAGCCAAACACGCGCATATGCAGCATCTTGCTTCCAAGAAGCATTGGCCCCAATCTTGTTTGTTGGCTCTGGATCTGTTAGGACGTGCTCCTTGTTGTTGCACTACATGAGGGTGATAAATTGCATGGATCACAACTCATAGTTGGTCCCATCCATCTTAACGATGGGAGCCGGACCCTTAAAGGCACCGGACGAAGAAATATCAGCCTTTTTCTCTAACATGATGGTAAAACGGCCGAATAACGGAACTCGACTATGGAGTAGACCGATAAGAACGAGTCTACACGATCATATGGAGGATTGGTTGTGCGTGTAGACTCATATAACCATCCTCGTCAATCTTTGTTGCGCGCTAGGGTCGGAAAACACGATTTATAGGTCTGAAATCACATTTTTAGGTCAAAATCAGATCGTTTCAGACTATAATTCGAACCACAGAGGTGCATGGAGAAGCGCGAGTGGTGCAATGATGCACACATGAGAGACTGGCAGCGGTCTGGGAGGGGCCAACCTGCTACCCACAAGGGCTGCTGGGCCCGGCGACTGGAGGGGGGGGGATCGCGGCGGTCGGGGAGGTGAGGTCGGAGGCCGACGGCAGTGCGGTGGCGGGCGGAGGGGGTGTGTGTAGGGTTAGGGCTTGGGTGGGATATATGAACTCCGGTCCAGGATCGTTGCTCCGATACCATGTAGCAAGGAAAGAATATATTGCATTATTGAGAGGTCCTAGGGTTCTCTTATATAGGAGAAGAACCTTTTGGGCAAATTACAGGATGAAAACAAAAGAAATAGATAATAGGAAAACAATTAAAAAGATAACTAATACCTCAACAGATGACTTTATGCATCTTTTCATGCACAAAGTCTAATTGTCAAGGAAGCCTCAGGTAAAGTGACATCCCAAGAAACCGCCATTCCTCAAGATCGCAGGCCTTCGAGAAATCCACCTTGCACTAATTACCTTAAATACTACGCCTATTCCAATCAACCACAATTTCGGACTCTATCACCACTCTATATGCCATTTGCCTACTCGGGTAGATAGTACACTACGCAGAAGAAATGATCCCAGTCTGCACCTATATTAGTTGAGTGGCCAGGATCCTCGCAACGACCAAGTAAACTACATTTGACAACACAATGGGGCTGAAATCCATCACCCTGGCTGCCATCGCATTCTGAGGCAACGGAAAAATAAAGTAACAATTCGGACAATCATAGTCGTAATTCCGCCCCAACGAACGCATACAATATAACAAAAACACCTTCTCCCAAAACTCCCTGAGAAATTACCAATAAATCGTCCGGGTCAGGGCATCTATCACCATTCAAGTTGAAGACAACTGCCTAGTCTCTTGTAGATCAAAATCTCTGATCAGTGCAAAAGCCTCCTCCCTAGAAATTTATGAAGCCCGTAACCTGTTAGAGTATGCATCTTATGTAGAGATGGTAACTGGATCCCTCCAGGGTCTAATTATCATGTCCACAGGTGTAGTCCCACTTTTAATGTTAGTGGGACTCTGTGGGGTTATACAAGAAGCCCCACACCCCTTGTAACAAATGAGAGAAAGACAAAGCAATGCAAAATATCCGGCCTGTTGAGAGTCCTCTCGTGGTTTCATCCCGCTCCTTGGAGTGGGGTTCCACGTTAAATCCCATTGTTTTTTCCATCGTTTATATTTCTTTATCTCTGATATGCTTCTGCACTATCGTTTTCCTCATGGTATCAGTGTGGGTTCGTTTGGTGATTTAATTCTTGAAAATTTTATTCGTTGATTATGTTCGGGATCTTTCCACGTTCAAGTTTTCTGAAGTTTTTTTAAGATTCGGCGATGCATCTTTTCCCTGAGACACACAAACCTTGGTCCAGGTGGCAACTTCCGGTGATCCCAGGCAGCTCCTCTCGCACTCGAACATCCATGCACATGCGCAAGAGACTCGAATCGAGCGTGAATCCTCTACATCCTCTAGTCCAAGGCGGCGGTTGCATGGAGCGATGCTTCGAAAAGTTGGGTTGTCGTATGGGAACGCTAAGGTGCGAGTGTCGTGGAAGTATAAGGGAGACGCAATACCTCTTTTACTTAAATGGGGGGGGGGTTACTTAAATGGGGTTGGGGGGGGGGGGTTACTGCAAATAAGAAAGGGAGGGTGCCTATAAAGACCCCATCTGCTGGACACAAAAAAGGTGCAAACTTTTGAAGGGCCGAATTGAGGTATTGTTCGCAGAAAAAATTTGGGCAGTGAATTTTATTGCACCCATGTTAGAAAGGGGTGGGGGCAAAGGGGAAAAATGGAGAATAATTCAAAAAAAAAAATGAAAGCACTGTTTAAAAAAGGAGATGCATAACAGTAAAAAGGGTGGAGTTCTACATTTATTTGAGTCTAGGACTGAAGTGATTTGAGGCCCATTGGGCCATGGTTAATTTTTTTTTGAGAAAGAGGTATATCGTTCAAAAAACCGTGTGAAAAAAAGAAGAGAAGAAAGCCATAAAATTGGTGGCTTTAAAGAAGGTATTTGAGATTGATTTTTGTCTCCAAATCTTCGTGTCTTCTCCCAACTTGGTCGATGCTATTTATTCCGACTACTGTTGGAGAAAGGGGGGATATTATGTAGAGTTCTATAGGTCAAATTTAGGACTACATATTGTCTGATTCATACTCTATAGATTGTTTCAGATCTTATAGTTCAAAGCGCACGTGTGTGTTCATTGTTTGAGAGGTCCCCATACTTGACCTTGTCAGCTCAGGGTTTTCATGTGATCCATAGGGACTGAAAGTAGAGATCCCATTCTATAAGCCATTGTGGGCTAGGATTTTCATGTGGATTCATAGGGACTCCAGAGTAAATATCTCACTCTGTGCCAGTATGGGAGAGACACAGTTCTCGATGAGGAGACTTTCAAACTCCATTCTCCAGCGATCGTGGACTCCGATGACGATGTCTCCACGACTTTTTCTAGTTTGTCCCTTTAGAGCGATGGTGCAGTCTGGGGCCAAAGTACTTCCGGTGGAGACTCATTCAAGCTTTAGTGATTTAAAAAATGCAGTACAGAGCACTTGTTCTCCGATTAGAAGACTCAATTTTGTTCATACTCCATCTCTTTAGTTCCTCAGCAGCACGACATGAGAAGCGATGTCCTCGGCATGCATCCATGAGAGTTTACATAGTTGATATTGTCCGCAGTGTCTTGTATTGTTAGTGAGCGATTTCTTTCTATTTGTCCAAGCTGAGCATTACATGTTCTAGCTTGAGGGGAGTGTTAGAGTAGGAATCATATGTAGTGATGGGCAATTGGATCCCTCTAGGGTTCAATTACTGCATCCACTGGTTTAGTTCACATCTACTTTTAGTGGGATTTCGGTCTGTCTGTGGGGCTATGTAAAAAGCCCCACACCCATTGTAACAGATGAGAGAAAGACAAAGCAATGCATAATATCCAGCCTGTTGAGAGGCCATCTCCCATGGTTTCATCTCGCTCCTCGAAGTAGGGTTCCACATTGAATCCCAGTGTTCTTTCCACCGTTTATATTTCTTATCTCCGATATGCTTCCGCCACATAACCCAAAACATCTTGGCTATTGAAAGGAAACGACGACTCATGCATCTGAATGCTCTATGATAGTCCTGGCTATCGCATTATCACCAACAAATACCTCACCCCCATAACAATAGAATGAATGAGACGTCAATGATGCCGAGCACTACCCACCAACCACATGGAAAAAACGGGTATTTTCGTCTCCTTTCTTCAACCATTTTTGACGAGATCTTTGCCTCCATTCCACCTCCCTCTTCCAATCTTCTTCCTCATTGATCTTTTGCATCACTTCACGGCTTACTAGCTCATCATCATCCTGATCTTGCTGGTCCTCCAACAAATCTATCCAATCCATCTCGTCGTTGTTGTGGACCTCCTTTGTTCTGGTACCTCACACATCGCTTGCCTAAATTGAAGGAGCATTTGTCTCAACGCCTTGAACTTCGAGAAACGATCATTTCGTGGATGTCCCCTCCACAACAAGGCCAGATTAGAAATTAATCCCTCAGTTGTCAAGGATTTCTCAAATTTGAAAAATGATGATGGGGCCCGACTCCTACCCGTATCCAAGCACAACAATAAGTGGTTCAATTTCGAATGATGAAGTGAGGATATAACGACCGCTAACTTAAGCATCTCTAACGCTTTTAAGTATGCTTGCTATTAGAGGCATCCAGAACTTGTAAATATAACTCCTCATCAACCTCATCAAAAAGTCTAGACCTTGGTTCTCGAGTTCCTCTGCCTTTTTTCGGTATGTATATTACCAAGTGATATTGCAATCACCTGCTACGAACTTCCTTAAACTTTGCCCAGAGTTTTCCTCATTCATTGAAGCCCCAATTATACCATTCAAGATGATACCACCATCCTAGTGTTGTCGCACCTAGAGGCCAACATCATAGAGATAGAGTGGGCCAAAGTCATCTCTTCCAACAAAGTAAATTCGTCACCATTCTAGGACACAACGATCCCTTTGGAGTGACCATCCGCCAATACATCCTGAAACTCAGGAGTCACGGTCTCGAAACCGATCACCGCGATAAAGGTTCTTAGGAATCGACCTTAGTCTCTTGGATACACAGTACATCTGCCTTCCATGAGCAAGCAAGGTTTCGACCATTGTTTCTCTTCTCCCGTTATCCTAGCCCACACACGTTCCATGAAATAAATCTCATTGAGAAACCACTGGGCAATTTTAGCTACCTTATTACCTGCAAAAGATGTCACATTTGCAATAAGGTCTAATGATACTTGCTTGCCCCCTTCTTCCAAAACCACAATCATATCTCCTACCATCAAGATCAAGTTAGTAGTGACTACAACATTATCCGTAAGTTCATGTTCCAAAAAATGGTTAGGGCGACACCCGTGCCTTTGATAACTCATGCCATGTCTCTCAACTCGAAGCATCAAATCTACTCCTTTTTCTTGAAAAAATGCGAATGTATTGCTAAGATGTTGTTGGATCCTTCAAATGACGTGAGTCTACCCGACTACCCGCAAGGGAAATGATCCTCCTAAGGGTAATCAACCGAGCAATTAGGTAGACCCCACCAATAACAACGCCCACCACGACAATGACAACATATACAGATGCCCCCCACTTTGGGGTGACAAAGCATCATAAACATCCTCCTTTGAAACCAATTGCAATAATCTGGTTATGTTCAGATAGATCGAATCGATCACTGTCAGATGCAAACCGCTTGCAGCAACAACCAAACTCCCAGATAATCAGGTTTCACTGAGATAACATACGCTTGAATACCCACACCACAACCCGATCTTTCTGATGTGGATGTTCTTCCCGAGGATCCCATCAGCATAATGTCACCATAACAATTCGGAAAGATGATTTAAAATCCATAATAGCCGTAACATCCACATCTACCCTCACGTCTTCTCGAATCATCCCTATGATTCCCTCCTCGAAATCTATAACTAACATCTCTTTCTCCAACAGGTTATGCATCAACCCACCTCCTTCATCATTGATAACAACCTACAACTGAACCGGCTCCAAACTTCTGCCAGGATTAAGATCTGGGCATTGAGGGGAAACTGGAACAAAGCCCTTGAAGAGAAGTAGAACCCCCAGCCCCACTGGTGAAAGAATAGTTTTCATCACCTCCAAGCTCCGACAACAAAGAGGAACCATTGGGAGGTGTCTCGTCTGCCACACCCCATTTCGCGTAGAACCATGCAGAAGTTGCATCCGGTGCCAGTGAACAATGCTCGACATGTTGTCCAATACCCCGGCCACTACCTTCGATGCACCAAGATCTAAAACCCCACGAAGATAACATCTCATCATTCTCCACAATGACTCGGTTGTTGGATATGACTTCGAAAAATGATCAACATCCCCACAATAACACCATGATGATTACTGGCCTGTCAAAGGACGTCGCCACCAATGCATTGATGTTTTCCATTCTCCCGCTCCTTGATCCTTATCACGTTGAGAACCTACAATCTTCTCTAGTGACACATCAAGCATCACAACATCCTCCTCCACCTTCTCCAAAAACCAACCCTTCTCGCTAGGTGAGACTCCCATGTTAATGGTGCCCTTCTTTCTTCTTTCTCTTCTACTGTAACCCACTTCCACCCTCATCCCCTTGTGTGACCTGCGCATCATGGCCCTTATAGACCCCTCACGCGATGAGCTCCTCTTGCCCCAACATTCTCTGCATTTATTAGTTCTTAGATGAAAGTTGAGTTAAGACTTCTAATTTTAGGTTTCTAAATTGATGCATTAACATTATTATGCAAGTTGTGATGTGCGTAAGAAATGCATGAGTTGATGAAATGACATGAGTTGAGGCATGATGAATTGTATATTGATATGACCTAGCATGATGAATTATATGTTGATATGACATTGATTTCTATCTTTACATTGATATGGATGTACGTATGTTGTGCATAGATCTCAACATGTTGCATTAAGCGTTTTTATTTACCTTACATATGTCGTGATGTGTCATAATGAAGTTTTATTAATTTTTAATATTTTGGCTAAATTACATTTTTTAGAAAAAAATGAGGATCATATCTCGACCGCCTTGAGGCTCTGCCCACCTTGATTCTAGGAAAATTTAGCGTCGCATGAAGCTGCATGGGAAGAGGTACCTCAACTGTAAGATCAGTCAAGATTAATCTAACTCACATCATCTCCATGCTCCTCTGATCCATGGCTCTGTACTCAGACTCTGCACTGGATCTAGCAACCACTGTCTGCTTGTTGCTCTTCCATGACACGAGCGAACTCCCAACAGAAACTGCAAATCTAGATGTAGATTTTCTGTCTCTAGGGTATCTTGTATAATCTGCATCATCACAAGCTGTTGCCTCAAGAGTTGCACCTCTGTTGAATATAAGGCCAATACCTGGTGAAGTCTTCAAATATATCAGAATCATATGGACAACATCCATATGTACCTGTATGGGCTGCTCCATGAACTGGCTCACCTTGTTCACAACAAAGGATATGCATGGCCCGGTGATAGTAGCATAAATGAGCTTCCCAATAAGCTCCATGTATATCCTCTTATCTACCTCCTCAGTATCATCATCATATAATCTCATGATCGGATCTATATAGGTAGTAGCAAGCTTGCACCCTGTCATACCTGTCTCTAGTAGGAGATCAGTAACAAACTTCCTCTGGGTCATCACAAGACCATGTTGGTTCCTGGCGAACTCTAATCCGAGGAAGTAACGTAGACTGCCAATATCCTTAGTTACAAACTGCTCTCCTAGAAACTTCTTGGCAGCCTGAATACCCTGCTCATCATCACCCATGACAATTATGTCATCAACATAAACCTGAATGGCAACTTTACGTCTGTACCTCTTTGTGTTTTCTGGACAAAAGGCAAATGATCTGCAGTAGACCATACAAATCACTGATGCTCTATCAGCTATGAGAGCTTCTGATACCAAGCTCTCGGACTCTACTTCATTCCATAAATCGCTTTGTGGAGCCTGCATACCTTCTGAAACTCCCCCTCAGCAACAAATCCTGGTGGTTGCTGCATGTATACCTCCTCCTGTAGATCTCCATATAGAAAAGCATTCTTCACATCAAGTTGGTAAAGCAACCAATCCTTAGTCACAACAACTGATAGAAGAATGCGTAAGGTCGAATGTCTAGCCACCGGTGAGAAGGTATCCTGGTAGTCCACCCTATACGTCTGGGTGAACCCTCGCACTATGAGCCTCGCCTGGTAGCGATCCACTCTGCCTTCTACCCGTTCTGTAAAGATCCATTTACACCCTACAACAGACGTACCTGGAGGAGCAGAAATAATGCTCCAGGTACCACAAGACTGTAAAGCTGCCATGTCCTCCTCTATAGCAAGTCGCCAGCTATTGTCATGTACATCCTCCTGGTATGTTCATGGGATAGTGACAGCAGAGAGTCCCACTACAAACTTCCTGTACTCCTTTGAAAGATGATCCAAGGAAACATGAGCAGCTAGAGGATAAGTGGCACATGCACGACGTGGCTTCCGCAAGGCAATAGGCACATCATGCTCATCAACCTCTCTGTTCTATGAAGAATGTATCAACACCTCCTGGATAGTGTCCTGGGGTACAAGCATGTCACCAATGCCATCTGTAGAAACAATGTGTTCAGTACATACCTGAGACGTGTTGGATGACGGGAAAGGCGCATGAGCAACGGAAGTTGTAGAGGGCCTGCGAATGTAAAAACGTGGTAGAAGCTGAGTCAGGGTAGACGGTGGTGGAGGTGGTGGTGGTGGTGAAGGAGGTGACTGTGGCTCAACCTGAGAAGGTGGTGGTGGAAGCAGAGGAGGTGGTGACACAAAAACATCTTCGCCGAAGTTAAAGTTAGATAATCTGTTACCTGTGGGAGAAAATTACATGAAAGACTAAAAAAATGTGACATCATCACTCACATAGTACTTTCTCCGGTCGTGATCAAAACATTTATACCTTTTTTGGGTACGAGAATATCCAACAAACACACATTCGAAAGCTCTTGGAGAGAGCTTGTCACGACCAGGAGTAAAATTGTGGACAAAGGTCATATATCCAGACCGTGGAATTAAGAGAAAGTAGGTTATTCTCAGGAAACACAATCGAGAAATGAACCTTTTCTCCATGAACTGTGGAAGGCATGTGGTTCACTAAGTAACATGTAATGAGGACCGCATCACCCCATAATGAATGAGGAGCTCGACTCTGAATCAAAAGAGTCCTCGTGACATCAAGAGGATGAAGGTGTTTGCATTCAACAACACCGTTCTGCTGCAATGTGTACGCAAAAGAAGTCTGATGAACAATACCAAGAGACCTGAGGAAATCAAACAACTGTAAAGAGAACTCCAAGGCATTGTCAGAACGAATATACTTCACATGAGCAGAAAAAATATACTTTATTTCATAGAAATGATTTAATGACATGACTGGCTTCAGACTTATTCTTCAATAAGAGGTCCCAAGAAAGTCTGGAGAAATCATCCACAACGACCAGATAGAACCTGTGTCCGTGATGATCAGGAACACGACTAGGACCCCAGATATCAAAATTAAATAACTCAAATGACTGACTACTTAGTCGACCCTACTTAATTGTGGGAAAAAGGCTTTTGTTGTTGTTGTTGTGGACTGACTACTATGGCGACTCTGGCTACTCGGAAAAGAGGAATGATAGTGATTCCTAAGCTGGCATGGCGTACACTCTAAGGTAGTACGAGTAGAGATCTGAGGGAGGATATGACAAAACTTTTGCATAGGAAGATGTCCAAAGCGAAGGTGTCACATGAACAGAGAGATTGATCTAGTAGGAATAGTCGCAGTACCAACAAAAGAAGGCTGGACCAGTCTGTAAAGTCCTCATTGCTCACGATCACATCCAATCATTCTGCCCGTAAGTCTGTCTTGAAACACAAGAGAAGATGGGTCAAATATGGCACGACAATGTAAATCTTTTGTAATCTGACTAATGGATAAAAGATTCATCTGAAATGCTGGTGCATCGAGACATTCTGCAGGCGCATCGAGTGGGCTAGGACAATCTCCCCTTGACCAACAATGGGTAAATGAACTCCATGTGCTATCACCACTGATCTCCCACGGGGAATAGATCTGTAAGAACTAAATTGTACTCGATCTCCGCACATATGATGAGACACGTCGGAGTCCATGATCCAGTCAGTCAAATCTGAGTCGCTACAACTGGTAAGTGCATAAGCTATACCTGAGAAGCTAGTAGAGGCTCTGGCAACAACAACAGTATCTGAAGATCCTGTAGGAGGTGCAGTTGGAGTAGTCATCATCTCCTTCAATTGAGAGACAATGTCATCGAGTCTCAAGTCATGAGTAGGAGAAGTAGTCTCAGTCTGTTCAGCCACACTTGCAGATGCTGGGTAACCATGCTTCTGATACCACGTGTCCTCTAAATGACCCGACCTATGACAATATGTGCATGTACACCGTTGACGTCCTCCTCCTTGACCTCATGGGTTACGACCACGAAACTACGAAGTACCCCCTCTACCGTGAGAAGCAGCCATTGCAGAGGGGGTCTAGGTCACTATTGTGGATGAACTGATGATCCTGCTTAGCCGTATGCGGGCTTACTCCATCTGTGGAATAGTCTCTTTTGTAAGGAGCTGAGTACGTGCAACATCGTACTCAGAGCCGAGAGATGATAGAAACACTCCCATTATAGTGGCATTCCTGTAAGACTGGTGCTGCTCTAAGCTGGCAGTAATGGGCATGAAGCCATGGAGCCTCTCAAACATGCCTCGAAGATGTGAGAAATGGATATCGAGAAGTCGACCATTCTTCTTGGTCGAAAAAAATGTCATACTGAAGTTGGAGGATCTTGCTATCATTCTTTGCTTGCCCATATATGGCAGCCATGGCTTTCGTTGTGGGTTGATTGACGATGTCGTTTGCAATCTCCGTGTGAGTGTCCCAGAGAGCCAAATCCGTGCATAAGCATCATCTTGCTTTCAAGAAGCATTGACCCCGATTTTATCCTTCAGCTCCGTGTTAGTCAGGATGTGCTCCTTGTTGTTACACTGCATGAGGGTGAGAAACTGCATAGAGCATAACTCGTAATTGATCCCGTCCATCTTAACGATAGGAGCCGGGCTCTTGAAGGAACCAGACGAAAAAAATATCACCCTTATTGTCTGATATGGTAAAACCATGGCTGAAAAATGGAAATCGAATGGGAAGTGGACTGATTTGAACAAGTCTACGCAATCATACGGAGGATCGGTTGCACGTGTAGATTCGTACAACCATCCTCATCAATCCATGCCACGTGCTAGGGTCGGAAGACACTGTTAGAAAATAATGGTGCGGAAGCTAATATCAGAGAAAAGAATAAAACTTGGAAGAACACGTGATTTTTACGTGGAACCCTACTTCCTAAGGAGCGGGATGAACCACGAGAGAATACCTCAAAGGGTTGATTTATGCATTGCACTTTGTAAATGGTTACAGTAGGTGTGGAGCTCCTTATATAGCACCCACTGAGTCTCCACATCCCACTGACGGTCGATGTGGCACTAAACAACTGGATGTGGTAAATAGATCGTGGAGAGTTCCATTTACCCATCTACAAGATAAGTGACACATAAGACATACTCCAACACTCCCTTTCAAGCTAGAGCATGCAATGCTCAGCTTGGACAAACAGAAAGAAATCTCAACTCACACTATAGGTCTCTACGACAATATCAACTCAACGTGCACAACTGTCGGCTACTATCGAGGACGTTGCTTCTCATGCCTTGCAGGTGATGAGGACGAAAGGGCTGGAGTGTGAGTCAAACTGAATCTCCTCGTCGGAGAGCATGTGCTCTGTACTATACCTGTTAGAGTCACTGCAATTGGAAATGAGTCTCCACTTGGAGAACTCTGGCCTGCCTCATCATATGGACAACTGCTCCATCTCTTAAAGGGATGAACTGAAAAAGTCGTAGAGACAATCCTCGTTGGAGTCTACGGTCACTGGAGAATGGAGTCTGAAAAAGTTTCCTCGTCGGAGAACTGGGTCTCTCCCATACTAGCTCAGAGAATGGGATCTCTACTTTGGAGTCCCCGTGAAACCTCATGAAAACCCTAGCCCATATGGCATAGGGAATGAGATCTCTACTTTGGAGTCCCTATGGAACACGTGAAAACCCTGGCCGAAAACAAAAGATGGGGACCCCACAAAAAGATGACAAACATGTGCACATCTGACTGAAGACCGGATACATGTGCATGTCTAAAAAGGGAACTCTCTCTGGAGAACTCGAAAAATGGGCCACTCAAACACGGAGTGCTTCGAACTTGGGCTCTGACCAATCTGAATGTTGAGTCTGAAATCTGATAAAATCTATAAAGTCTGAAAAATCTGGCTGGTCTAGAATCTGAAGAATCTGAATCTACAATAGACATGTGACTCTACATAATACTCTCCCTTTGTCCCATACTTGTCAGAATTTAATGGCATCGATAAAGTTGGGAGAAGGCATGGAAGGAAATATCGCAATATATTGCTGATATATCGATATCGAGACGAGATCGATATTGGTATTGATATGACGATATATCCTCCTTTTCAGGCATTTCCTTCACAAAAGTGCGTCGATATGGACGATATATCGCCGATATATTGTTGAAATTTTGTGTTGACATGATATCGAAATGATATCGATATTGATATGGCCTTCCATGAGAGAAGACAAGAGAATGGGAAAATAAAACATCACAAATGCTGACCTTTATTTTCTTTTCTTGATTTTCCCCTTTTTTAAATCAATTTTTTTGGCTATTTCATTTTTTATTTTTAATAGCCTTCACATTTTTCCGCAATTAAGCCGTTCATTTCAATTTTTTCGGCTTTTTTTAAAGTTCTCATACGGATTTTTTTGTACAATCTTTTTTTTTTTAACTTGGACCGACTGTAGCAGGGCCCCTTCTTTTTTTGCCAACAGTCCATCTCCCTCCTTTTTTTTTGCAAATCAGCCCTATTTAGGGTTCCCATTGGGGAACCCCTTACAACATACAAGGGGGCCGCCACCTGGATCCGGAGAAACTCCAGATCTTCGGCTAGGGCTTGGCACTGGAGAGGGTCGTTGCAGCCGAAGAAGGGAGTGTCGCTGAAGGAGGACGGCTCGAGGGGCGGGCGGCGTGTGCCTGAGGGCCCCGTTTGGGATCACAGATGGGTCGCGATGGGGCTCTGCCATCGTCTTGAAAAGTTGCATGTGAATATGCTACGTCGTCGAGAGGAGGCAGGGGTGCACCTCTGCGGGAAGAGGCACCGCCACATGGGAATGGAGCCACCGCCTGAATCTCGTGGAGGTGGAACCAGAGAAGATGTGGCTGGAGGTGGCTCTCCATCGCCGCTACGTGTGCCGTCGCCTCCTGCTAGATTGCGAGGAGATCGCCTGGGCTCGCGAGAAAGGGTTGACGCCTGGAGCAGCGCACGATGCGTCGCCTCGCTGCCTCCGCTCGCTGTTGGATATTCGCCGCCTGGAAGCACGTGAAGCTTCTGATGTGGCGCTAGGGGCTCGCCTTGTGCTTCTTGCTACGCGAGGTATGCACCGTTGTGGGTGTTGTATCGCCTCCTGCTAGAAGGAGGTCTAGTCGGAGAGATGCTCTGCACTATGGGGCTCTGCCTGTGCAGAGAATAGCCTCCTGCGACTAAGGTGTTGAACCCTAGAATTGGGGTTCAAGCGCCTCCTGAGAGTTGCGGCTGGAGACCCATGCCACCTGCAGAAGATGTCCTCGCATGGATTCATGGATCTTCCTCACGAAATCGACAAAAATCAGAAGCTCCTAGAGATGTTGAGATGCACTGAGGGCTTTGCAGGGAGCATCGCGACTGCATGGATATGAAGGATTGCGGCGAACATAACAAAATTCTAAAAAATAGGGTTTTAAAATACCCATAAAAATCTGTCGGACTTGAATAATCGGGAACATAATATTCTTCAAGATCAAAACACCAATATTGAATCTCGAACAAATGATTGAAAAATAACTTCTTGAGAATCAAACTCGCTCTGATACCATGTTAAAAATTAAAGATGCGAAAGCTAATATCAGAAAAAAGAATAAAACTTGGAAGAACACAGGATTTTTACGTGGAACCCTACTCCCTAAGGAGCGGGATGAAACCAAGGGAGAACGCCTCAAAGGGCTGATTTATGCATTACACTTTCTCAATGGTTACAGGAGGTGTGGAACTCCTTATATAGCACCCACTAAGTCTCCACATCCCACAGACGGTCGATGTGGGACTAAACAACTGGATGTGGTAAATGGATCCTGGAGAAATCCATTTACCCATCGACAAGATAAGTGACACATAAGACATACTCCAACAAACACGATTTATGTGTCTGAAATTGTGTTTCCGGTCAAAATCAGACCGTTTCTGAACAGATCAGAATGCTACAACGAGGTTGGCGGAGATGCTACAACAACGCGAGGATCGTAGGAGGCGACGCGGGGATCCCCGCGTGGGGGCCTTTGGGCGGCACGTGGATCGCTACTCGGTGGTCACTGGGTGGCGCCTCTGGGCAGCACGATGGTCGATGGATGGTGCAGCACTGCTGGTTGCCGCGTGCGAGCGAAGAAGAGAGAGAGGTGCTGGTGGTGTGGTGCGGATTAGGTCAGGCTCTAGTCTAGTACCGTCGCTCTGATACCATGTAGAGAAAATAGAATTGCATGCCTTCATAAAATTCTAGGACTCTTATATAGGAGAAAAGCCTTGGGTGAATTAGATAAGAGGTACAAAGAAGAACTAGGAATAAACCCAAAAGATACAAATATTTCAACAATTTTTTGTAAGATTTTATTTTTCATGTGACTCCGCCGCTCTCCGAAGGGATTAATATCCCTTTATTTTAAACATTATACGCTATAAAAAAACGGGACTCTCTTTCCTCAGTGGTACCCTGCCTTCTCTCACCCTTTTTTCTCTTTGAAGAAACGAGCTTAGTTGTACCCTTTCCTCCATCTCCTAACTAGCATTTTTCCTGACTCATCCTCTTCCTTTATCTGCAAGAACTGCCATGAGCGGTTCAGGAGATAAGCATTTATAGTTACTTTCTTATCATTTTCTTAACATTTAAAATTCTCATGCTGTAGGCGACTTTTGTTTTGTTGGCTTGTGGTGCAGAAGTTGGATTTGATGTTGGCGAGATAGAAAATGGAGATGTTGGATTATATGGGACTATTCAATGGGTTTATATATCTGCAAAAATATTTTGGAGACTGGTGAGCCTTTAGGCAAAAGGAGCATTTGGTGAGCCTTTAGGCAGAAGGAGCATTTGGGTGGTGGAGGTAGGATTGGCGTTTTGGTACAAGCTCTGTTTGCATTAGGAAGGCACATCCATGCATTTTGTTGTTGTCCTACTACAGAAATAAGTTAACGTCGTAATTATACTTGGTGCTTTACTTTCTGGTAATTCAGATTTGTCCTGTGAACATACAAATTAGGGTGAGCTCCTTTTTGGGTGCAAAATAATATTTTAGATTATGTTGAACCTTTGAGCAGTAGTTGTATTTGGGTGGTGCAGGTATGATTGGCTTTTTGGTACATGCCTGTTTGCATTGGGAAGGGCACCGATGTATAGTTGTTTGCTTGCACAGCCATTTGTTTGTTTTTGTCCTATTTTTGGAATAAGATAACACGTAAATTAATTGATGAATAATTTTACTCGGTGCCTTACTTTCTGGTAGTTCTTAATTTGTTGTGAATATACATATTATGTTATGCTCCATTTTTGGTGTTTACCCATTTTTTAAAATGTATTTTGGTGCCTTACTTTCTATTCCATGTTACGAACTACTGTGATGATTGAAAGGAATATTAGACCTTGTGTGCCACTTTTGTAAATTGTTATTTCATAAACGTATTTGTTTGTCCTGATTCATTCCATGAAACATAAATTTTGGTTCTGACTCTTTTTGGTTTCAATTATTAGTTTGGTTCTACTATGCACGTTTCTGGCAATCTTGACTATATTATCTCGAACTTGGGTGCCATGGTTTCTCAAACTTATGATACGCCTTTCCTCCCAGGTAATTTGCAGGCAGACCTTCTTTCAGAAATATTTTCTTTTTGTTTCTTGGGATTCTTTTCTTATACTATCTGTTGTGAATGCAGACCAACGAACTCTACCAACTGGCTTCAGTTGCATTTTGCCTGCTTGTTGCTTGGGTTTGTATATTTTCTAAAACTACTTGCACTGATTATATGGTTATTTTCCTAGAATCTTATGCTTTGGAAATTTTGCAACAAGCTTTGCAGTACATTGCTTGTATATTGAAGACACATTTATAAGTAATGAGAATTGGCTTTGTAGTTCTCATTATGAATTTATCATGTGGTGTTCTGATTCCCTGCTTACTTAAAATAAGTATTTTAATTTCTAATCTTGCAGTCTATTGAACATTAGATCAAATGAAAAATATTTTCGATGAAATGCATCCTTTTTGATTGTGATGTTTTCGCATGTTATATTGGACATGTCAGTTTTTTCAGTAGTTAATACGTTAATGTTTTTTATCAGTACTCTGCCTCTGGGATTCCAGAGTTTCTGCTCAACTTAATTGTGTTCTTAATGTGATGATATAATTATTGTGAGTTTTACACCTGCATGGACTGAATTCGAAGTAATAGCATCCTGATAATGTTTCTTGTTGACTCAGTGTAGTGACAAATTGGGTTTGAGCCTTGAACTGGGGTCATTTGCAGCTGGAGTGATGATTTCCACGACAGATCTTTCTCAACATACTCTTGAACAAGTAAGCTAATTAGGAAAGAAAGATTTTTTCATCAAACTAATGAGCACCTATTTTCATTTATTTCATTCTTGATATATAGTTTAGCGGACCACTGTAAAAGTTCTTGCTGCATTAGTCTGCTGTGTGTGAGAGTTGTAGGAATAGTCTCTTGCAAAAGCACATGGTTAGACTTAGACGTACATAGCCTTAAAATCTGTCTATAACTAGAGTTCCCATAAACTGGAATAACCCTCTTCACAGTTACTTGAGAAATCTTATATCAGGAGTAATGATCCTAAATTATTTGTGGTCTTTTTAGTGAAATGTATGATATACCTTTCTCGACATTAAATTAGAGACTAGGGAGTTAGGGCTCTTATTGAAGCCATGCACCCAGTCAAATACCTTTTCAGGGACGCGGTGGGGCTCTTATTGAAGGTGTTTGCCCCTGTTTGATGACATGGCATTTTCATTCAAATGTCGCATGTTATTTATTCTTCTTTTAATACGGGTTCTAGACCATGTGAACTATAGTTATTGCCTTGCCTCTCTGCTTGACACCACTTGTACAGTCAGCCATTATTTATTAGCTTCTGGTTTAGAGTTGGGATATGCAAACCCTTGTTGTCTACGTGATATGTCCAGGAGCAAACTTGAGAATCATTGTCATTTAGGTGTTCTTGCACAATTGATTCATGTCATGCTAGTTCAGTTATTCCTCTACCCTATGGTTTCATCACTGTGCTTTTTTGCTTCCATCTTCAGTGGATTTATAAATTTAATAGAGGTATCCTATTGAGACTATTTCCAAGTGGCATTCATCATTGTTAATCCGTGTTCAAGTTCCATGATCTTTAATTTGTACACCATTATTTCCTATTCTGAATGAGGGACTTGGTATAGTGGTGATATGGCCAGAGGTGAAGGTGTTGAGTTGTAGCTTGCGAAAATACAAAGGTAAGAATGGAGTTTTATGAGATAAAATTAAACAGTGGAGTTGAATTGTGCTGAATAATGGATTTGTTTTTGCAATATAGAACGATTATCTCATATTCAAAATTAATGGGCAATCACTAACATATCAACCACATTTTACAAGTGTCTTACCTAGTATGGATGCAAGTCCCACTCCTCTCATTCCGAGATTAGGGGGATCTATTTTAGAATTAGTGTAGGTTGGCTAATTCAGATCTATTTTGCAAGATGATGAGGACATCGATGGGGATGTTACGCATCGAATAAATTCCGGTTGACTAAAGTGGAGAGGTGCTTCTACTGTTCTATGTGATAAACAAATTCATTTGAAAATCAAAGGAAAAGTATTTTAAAGCAGCCGCGAGAACTGCAATGCTCTATGGATCTGAGTTGGTCTCTGAACTATAAACATGTGCGGAGAATGACAATATCAGAAATGAAAATGTTAAGGTGTATGCGTGGTCATACACGAGAAGATCAAATTTGAAATGATGCGACCAGAAGAAAAGTTGGTGTAGCTCCGATAGAGGATAAGATGAGAGAAAACTGCTTAGATGGTTTGACTATTTGCAAAGGTTGGTTGAGGCTCGGGTTTGGTGGAGGAGCTTGGTCTTCCGGTGGTCAATGCGGCTGGATGTTTATATACCTAGAGAAATGTGAGATCCCGATCCCACATCAACAGGTTTTTGGTGTCAAGAGAGGCGTTGGTGTGCTTCCCATTGGCTGGGGCTCGGGCTTTGCCGCAGACGCACTTGGACCATACACCATTGCTCTGGTCTTCTAGGGAGGGCGCGCGTCCTCATTTTTTTCTGCTTTGAGCGGGCCTGGCTTTTAGAGGAGGGCTTTCGAGAGTCTGTGGCGGCATTCTGGGAGGATTGCAGGCCTAATGGTTAGATGACATGCTGGTTGGCTTGCAAGTTCACCTCGCTCAGGAGGTACTTGTTGGACTTCAATAGAGTGAATCGGGAGCAACAACGGAGCAGAAGATTGCGAGCCTAAGAGGAGGTGTGCAAATTGGATAGAATGGAGAATGAGAGGAGCGACGGTGGAGCAGCGACAGAGCAGAAGACGACGGAGGAGGTGCTGACGAGTGGTAATCACTTGGATGACATCCTGTCAGAAATCAAAAAGGAGGAAGTGGTGTGGAGGCAGAGATCGAGACAGAGATGGCTGAGGGAGGGAGATGCAAATACAAGGTTTTTTCATGCCATGGCTAGTGGAATAAGGCGCAGAAATTTGATCCATTCGGTAGTCATTAGTGGCATGGTGGTGGAAGGGGATCGAGAGGTTGGGTTGGCGTTACGTTCACACTTTCAGGCTTTCGGCAGGCATCGGGCTCGGTTTGGATGGGGATGCCAGGGGAGAGGTGTCTCGCGGATCTCTGAATCAGAGGCGGAGGCTCCAGTGCAGGAGATTACCGAGGCAGAAACTAGTCGGACATTTTTCCAGCTTAATGAGGATGGGGCAATGGGAGCAGATGGATTCCCGGTATATTTCTATCGGGAGTTCTGGGAGACGGTAACAAGAGATGTGATGGCGGTGCTGTAGGAGTTCCAAGGGGGAAACAAGGCATTCGAAAGATTGAACAAGGCGCTTATTTTTATGCTACCCAAGAAGGGTACTCCGACCAGGGTGGAAGACTACATGCCTATTGCACTATCAAATGCTATATAACTCATTGCTTCTAAAATTCTTATGAACCGACTGAGGGTGGTGTTGCACGGGATCATCTCGCCTGAGCAGACGACTTTCATTCTTGGGAGAGCCATGGCGGACGGGCTGGTTATGTCATCCGAGGTGGTAAGAGATGTGGGGTCAAAGGGGTGCATTGGAAGGTGGACTTTTCCAAGGCATAAAATTGTGCAGATTGGAGATTCTTATGGACGTCGTTGGAGAAAAGGGGATTCCCAGAGCTGTGGATTGTTTGGATCAAGCGATGTTTCACCACCGCTTCTCATGTTGTGCTGGTCAAAGGCAGGCCAGAGGGAGGTTACATTCGGCCACATAGGGGAATCCGGTAGGGATGCCCGCTGGCTCCTCTTCTGTTTGTGTTAGTGGCTGACACTCTTGCGGTGTTGATGAGGTTGGCGGTTGCTGGAGACTAGTGTTCTGGCTATACGAGGGAGGAGTTATCCATGCCGCTCCTGCAGTATGCTGACGACACAGTTTTATTCATGGGGGCGAAAGCGAAGAAGATTAGGCGTGCCTCGCAAGTGGTGGATATTTTTGGGGATGTGTCCGAGCTTCGGGTCAACATGGAGAAGTCGGTGGTGGTCCCTTTCGGCCTCACTGAGCTGGAGCAGCGGAACGTGGCAAAGGTGCTGGTGTGCCAACATCGTCTTTGTTGATTACTTACTTGGGCTTTCCTCTTGTGGAGGGGAGCCGAAGATCGAGGATTGGAGGATTTTGATGGAGAGATTGGAGACGAGACTGGCGGGTTGGAAGGTGTCTATGCTCTCTAGAGATGGGAAGTTGGTGTTGTTGAAGCATGTTCTCTCGGCGGTTCCTATCTTTTTCTGCTCCACGAGGGCATTGCCTGTGAAGGTGTGTAATAAGATCTAGGCCTTGATGAGAAGATTCTTTTGGGCTGACAGAAGCCAGAGCAAGAAGGGATTTCACTTGGTGGATTGGGCCAATGTGACGTCATCAAAAAGGAAGGGTGGCCTGGGAGTACCGCGGATGGAGGGGATAAATAAGGCGTTTATGGCAAAGTGGGTGGTCCGGTTGTGGGTGAAGCGAGAGCATTTGGTTTGCCGATTGCTGAGGAAGATTTATGGGGTGTCCTTGTCTCTGGAGGTACATCCGGGGCAGATGCCCTCATTGCTATGGAAGGGGATTACCACAACTGTTCTTGAGATATCAACCAAACTGAGACTGGTGCTCGGGAATGGTGCGTGGTTCCGTTTCTGGTTAGATGATTGGACGGGAGATGGGGCTTTGGAGAGCGGTGCCCTCAACTGTTGCGGTTGGCGGGCAACAGTGAGGTGAGGGTGCAACAGGTCTAGGACTGTGGGACGTGGTCTGCGGTGTTCACCTCGGTGTTTTGTTGGAAAAGGTCTCATCCACAACTTGGACAGTTCTTCCTGGCTAATCCGTCGCATTTGGCAGAGTAGACTCTTCTCCACATAGGTAAGTGGTTGTGCTTGTATCCAACCAATCATTCTGATTTTTCAAAATTTTGACAGAACCAACATAGATACATGTGCATACGACGATGGTGGTTTCTGAATGGCCACTCTGCTGGGAACATGTAGTATCATCAAGGTGGAGCATGTTCATGTGGTGCATCAGATCCTTAAAGGCTACTTTTGGGACTATTATAAATTGGTTATCACTCTCAGTAGTGATGCCTTGAGTAGTATGTGATGGCTATCCATATTTGTTATAACATATAGCTTTGGTATGTCCAAGTTTGCAACATAAGTGCACTGAATTGTGACGCGTTCTTGTTCTGGCATGGAATGACCTTGACCATGGGCATTGTATGAACCACAACCTCCTCGTCTAAAGGGAGCAACATGAGCAGTAGTCTGTTCTTGGCCTTTGGAGTAGTGATGCTGGGGGCGACTGTAAGTTGGCTGACAATGCTATATGCCTCCTGTAAGGCTGGTAGAGTGGTTGTCGTTATCGTCTAGTCTTTGGTTGCAACGTCTTGTGTCAAGCCCTTGATGGAATACTGTAATAGTCTTGTGTTGGTAGCGTTCCTCTTGTTTGGGATAGGAGCGTCATGGAACACACGCATTATATATTTTAAACAAATATTGAAGTATAGAGAAGTACTCTTATAGTGGTCACCTACTTGCTTTAAGTTCATCATATTGTAGTAGGTCTGAAACATTCTGTTTGAGTTCTTCTCTTGTCCATAAGCAATTTTCAAAGAAGTCCACATTTTAAATGAGCTTTCAAAGTATACCAGTTCATCTGTAATCATGCTGATCACACTAACTATAGTCCATGAACACACTATCCCGTTTGGCATATTTGTGTCTTTGCTGTAGTTTCTGGCTCAAGAAGAATATGCTCTTTAATATACCTTGGTATGGTAATTAGGAACATCGTCGATCATTTAGGATAACTGGTCTGGTCCAAGTATGGGATCGAGCCAAACGAGGGGAGACTTACATTCCCTCATTCGCATCCCCAAGATGTTATCTCGGATTTTGACATCTTCTTTTATGATGCCAGATATGTTTACTAAAATAAAATTGGATGGTATATATTAAGACCATACCACGATGCATGTGATCTCGATCAAGTTTTATCGAGCAATCCGATGTAAACCAATGTAGAGTGGCTGCAAGCCAAGGGGGTTGGAGATGGCCTGCTTTTATAGGCTAAAACAAGGCCTGCGGGGGTTGGAGAGGCTTTCGATAAAGCATTGGAGGAGCCTGTGGAGGGGTGCAGAAAAGCATTGGGGAGAGCCTGTGGGTGCTAGAGAAGTGTTGTCTGGGGAGGGGAGCTTGGAATGATTTTAAGGGGGCTAATGGTAGTTGTAGGATAGGATCGGTGGTGATGGGAGACTGATGAATGCAGGGTGCTGAGGATGATGGAAGGGGAGGCTGGCAGCTTCATTGACAGGCAACAAGGGGTGGTGGGAGGTCGGTTATGGTTGTTGCCGACAATGGATGAAGAAGTGCCATGTGTGGGGGGGGGGTGAAGGCGGGATCTCTTACGTCTGATACCAAGTAGAAGGTCTGATACCAAGTAGAAGGAGACGAGAGAATTTCTTAATTCATTTATGGTACCTCAGGACTCCTTACATTGGTGGAGTCCTAGGATTATGGTTACATAGAGAGTGGTCATATTATTTAAAATATTATTTAAAAGACGTGTTCCCGGAGTCATTGGAAGATAGCAAATCACTCAACACTATAAACTGTGTTGGATCCTGCAATGTTCTATAGTAGTGGGGTTAGACAGTTAACTATAGACATGTGAAGAGAATATTTGTAGTTGATATGAAGATGCTCTGTTAGATGTGTGGCCGCATGCAGAAGGACCGGATTTATAATGAGAGTATCTGGCAAACGGTCGGTGGCGTCGATAGAAGATAAAATGAGAGACTCATCTAAGGTGGTTTAGAGATATGAAAAAGAAGACCATCTGGTGTTTTAGTTTCAAGGTGTGAGAAGTAGGAAGAAGAGCCTTGTAAGAAGGGTGGGTAAAGACCAAAATTTTTTTTTGGATGGAGGCTATTAAGAAGAACATTGTTTTGTTGTATTCAAGCCAGGGTATTGATTCAAATTTGAGCTATTTAGAAGCAAAGATTCCATTTAGCTTACTCTGTATGAATGGGAAAAAGCTTGATTGTTTTACTTGATTTGTATCAAACATAATAGCTGTAATTCCTTTCACATATCCTACATGGAAGGATGTTCCTCTTTTTGCTTTAGTGACCATGAGAATAATCTGTCAGGAGCATTTCATTTTCCGTCATGGTCTACGACATTTCATATGGATAACGACAGCCCATCTGTACGTTTCTTCCATTGGAGATGTGCTGCTTGAGTGGTGGTTGTTTTCTTTCTTGTATGTTGCTAACTGAGCATGATATTATCTTGTTGAAGAATTGTCTATAGTACCACATTTACTGTTAAAGGGGTAATCGGATCATCTCTAGGATCAATTAGCATGTGATGTGTGACTAGCCCTGTGTCACTTGAGAGATGAACTTAGGATGTGGGTGTGTATATCACTTGTATTCCAGTGCTCATTCCAAGCATATAATAGAGCGTTTGTCTCTTTTCCCATGGAATTGTTGTTTCTTAATGATCATATATATACGAATAAAAATGTCCCAGTAATGCCCTTTAACAAGGATTTTTTTGTTGTTTACCTTTCCAGATTGAACCCATCCGTAACTTCTTTGCGGCGCTGTTTCTGGCAAGCATTGGGATGTTAATCCATGTCCACTTCCTCTGGAACCATGTAGATATTTTATTGGCAGCTGTTATCCTGGTTATAATTGTCAAAACAATAATAATTGCCACTGTTGTGAAAGGGTTCCGTTACAGCAGCAAAACGTCATTTCTTGTAAGAATTTACATAAGATTCTATAGTCATAATTGCTTGATGTAGTGTGAAGCTTGCTAACCTTGGTTATTTGCAGGTTGGCATGTCTCTTGCTCAGATTGGGGAGTTTGCATTTGTCCTTCTCAGTCGAGCCTCCAATCTTCATTTGGTTGAGGTTGTTACAATCTAAGGAACAGTGACATGTATTTAAGCTTATCGATTTATTGATAAAGGTTGAGACAAACTGGACTAAAATCCTGGGAAATTGAGGATCCTTTTTTTCTTAGTGTACTTTTCTGACATTGATTTCAACTCCTTTGTTAGGCTTCTAATATTTCGGTTCTTGCGGTACATATATAATTCCAATCTAATAACTGGTTTTGTTTCACTAAATAATAGTTTGATTTTAAAACTGCTTTCCCCAAAATGATCCTTATACTTCAGTAAATATTTATTTTTTCACTTGATCCAAAGAGACATGAAATTACCTTTCCATTTCAATTCGATTGCATGGATAAAAGCTCTATGCAACCAGTCTGTAGCTTGGTAAAGATTTCCGGTCATTCAAGTGTATTTTTCTGTCTTTATTTGTCGTGGAGTTTCTGTTTAGCCTAATGCTACTCTCGTCTTCTTCTATGTGACTTTGTTTATTGTTATTATGACAGGGAAAACTATACCTTTTGCTTCTGGGTACAACAGCTCTTAGTCTGGTAAGACCAAAGACTTCTCATCCTAAAACAGTGTGTTCTCCGAATTGAATTATGAAAATGTAATTTTTATGATGGACTTAAAGAGTTGAAAATGACGGAATAATCACAAACCAAAAAGTTGTGCACACAATGGACGTCCACAACCTTTGCTGCAGAGAGGAATCACCATCCCCATAGAGTAATACAGAAGCCTTATCCATGCATAATATTATGAAAACTAGATAACAAATTTTGACGTGCTACTTAGTATCGGCAATGAGTTTGAAAAGATATCTAAAAGCACGAAACTTAGATATTTGCACCCTATCGAAGGAAGGTACCGTGTCATATATATTTGGAACATATCCATTTTGAGAGATTTGAAAAAGCGCTAGTGGTATCCACTAGTATATGTGAACACACGAGACGAATCACTGTCCGAATAGTGGAATACAACCAGTTGGCATCTTCAAGTATATGTGAACACCAGAATTTTAACCCTACACATAAACCCTGCCGAGTGTTATCATTGCGAACGGACCATGCTGATTTGTTATGTTATTCCAATTATTATTGTCATTCCAATTATTATTGAGCACCTCTTTTCAGACTGCACCTGTGATTGATTAGTTAACTGAGACATGTTAAAAATGCAATTTTAAAGCAACATGCAATTGCATATATAGTTCCATGTTTCCAGTTGTGAGAGTTGCCTGATCAGGTCTGTTTCATATGATCTCAAAAAAGGGTCTGTTTTCATATGAACTAAACTGATTGTTTGATCTTGCCTCCCGTGGGGGTGTACGATAATATGCCATCAAAACCAATGTTCGAAAAGCAAAAAGCGTATCTATGCGGGTCGCATTATTAAGACAATGCAAAATCCTGCAGGCAATCAACTCCTTTTTTAATTAAAAACACACAATTTGATGTGTCAAAAACGTGTCAATAGTAGGCAGTTATATAGGGAAATGAATATGATCCCTGGGAACATACATCTTACATGTTCCCATTCCCCCCCCCCCCCACACACACACACACACAATTTTCTTTATTTTTTGAAATGAATGCGGGGGGAATTTAGATCACTATATACTACTATGGTGTTATTCATTCTATCCTATCCATCAAGACTGCCAAAATTTAACGGTATCCAAATTGGTGAAATTGACCCCTTCCTGATGGATGTGTTAGAAATGCCTATTTTCTACGAAATTTGAAATATATATTCTACTTATCGTTCTAAGTAAATCACCCATAAGTTTCATTTCAAAAAAATTAAAAATGAGGAAAGACTGTTGGAAGAAAACGAGAGAACTAATTTATTCCCGTAACCGTAGGCTCTCTTATATAGAGGAAGCCTATGGGTAAATTACATAAGATGGAAAAAGGAAAATAAACATAACAAACGAGTACAAAAACTACTGGAAATATGTCTACACTCCCCCTCAAGATGGAACATAGATGTCGATCATGCTCAGCTTGGAAGAGCATTTCTGAAACGGCCCTCTGAGCAACGGCTTAGTAAAGATATCTGCAGTCTGCTCTCCTGAACTGACATGGGAAGTAGAAATCAAACCCTTCTGAATCATATCCCTGCTATAGTGACAGTCTACCTCAATATGCTTCTTCCTTTTATGAAATGCATGATTATTAACAATAAATAATGTTGCTTGATTGTCACATTGTAATTGCATAGGTAGAGGTACATCTATATGCAGATCTTCTAATACGGCTCGAACCCACATCATCTCCGTACTCGCCTGTGCCATGGCCCTGTACTCAGATTCAGCACTAGATCTAGCCACCACTGTCTGTTTCTTGCCTTTCCAAGAAACTAAGGAACTGCCAACAAACACTGCAAAACCTGTGGTAGATTTTCGGTCTCTAGAACATCCTGCATAATCTGCATCAGCACATGCAGAGATAGAGAGATTTGTTTCTTTCCTGAACAACAATCCTGCACCTGGAGATGACTTTAGATATCTTAATATCATATATACCGCATCCATGTGCACCTGTCTGGGTTGTTTCATGAACTGACTCACCCGATTAACTGCAAAAGCAATGTCAGGTCTAGTGATAGTAATATAGAGAAGCTTTCCCACCATTTCTCTATATCTTCTTTTGTCAACTTCCTCTGTATCATCTCCATATAACTTCATACTAGGATCCATGGGAGTAGTGAAGGGTCGACACACGATCATACATATTTCAACAAGTATATTTGTAATATATTTCCTTTGTGTCATCACAAGACCCTGTGCATTCCTTGCAAATTCCAATCCCAAAAAGTATCGTAGAGTACCAAGGTCCTTAGTCACAAACCGATGGCCTAAAAATGCTTTTGCCATCTTTATCCCCTGCATGTCATCTCCCGTAACAAATATATCATCAACATATACCACAATAATAACAGTACCTTTGGGAGTCTTCTGGACAAACAAAGAGTGGTCAGCATTTGCTCTTATGAACCCTTGCTTCTGGATTAGATCTGAAAGCTTCTGAAACCATGCCCGCGGACTTTGTTTAAGACCATATATGGCCTTGTGAGGTCGATACACCCATCTGACACTCCCCCTCAGCAGTGAACCCCAGAGGCTGCTGCATGTAGACTTCTTCCTGCAGATCCCCATATAAAAAGGTATTTTTAACATCAAGCTGGAACAAATGCCAATCATGTACCACAACGACTGACAGAAGAACATGTAGAGTGGAATGACGTGCAACCAGAGAAAAAGTGTCCATATAATCCACGTCATATGTCTGAGTGAATCCATGTGCCACTAGCCTTGCTTTGTAGCGATCAAGGCTGTCATATGCATTATATTCGACAGTAAAGACCCATTTACAACTGACCACAGAAGCACCTAGAGGAGCAGGAACCAAGCTCCATGTACCACGAGACCGCAAGACATCCATTTCCTCCTCCATGGCTAACCGCCAGCTGCTGTCCTTCAAGGCATCCTGATAATTCTATGGTATCTCCACGGTAGATAAGGCAACAACAAATCTCTAAAAATCTCCAGTTAGGCGATGAAATGAAACCTGTGAAGCAAGAGGATAGGACGCACACATCCGCTTAGACTTCCTCAAGGCAATGGGTACATCCAAATCATCAGCAGTGTCCACCTGTATGTCATTCCCCTGCACTTGTGCATTGTCAGTCCCATCGTTATTAATCTCACTTGGACATACTTGGGGCATAGTGGATGTATGACGGCCTCCATGAGCTGGATTCGGACGACGGGTATAGAACTTTGGTAAAGGTGGGACTGGTGATGGTGGTGGTGGTGATGGTGGTGACACATCAGGAGTCTGTACGTTATCAGACTGACGCAA
Organism: Ottelia alismoides; assembly: GCA_037367405.1. Taxonomy (NCBI): domain Eukaryota; kingdom Viridiplantae; phylum Streptophyta; class Magnoliopsida; order Alismatales; family Hydrocharitaceae; genus Ottelia; species Ottelia alismoides. Next base: position 1,060,408 of record JAZKJV010001439.1, on the reverse strand, counting down.
AGGAGGAGGGGGCACATAGATGTCTTCATCAGTATTGGAAGGAGTCATCCTGTCACCTGTAGGTGAAAAATACATCACAGTCTCAAAGAATGTGACATCGGTACTAACATGATATTTTTTGTTCACAGGATCATAACATCAGTAACCCTTTTGAGTATGAGAGTACCCAAGAAATACACACTTGACAGCCCTAGGTGAGAGCTTGTCAATCCCCGGAGTGAGTTGATGAACAAAATCAACTGAACCAAAAAGACGAGGAGTTAGGGAGAACAATTCCCTATTAGGAAAGACAACCGAAAATGGAGCTCGTTCACCCAATACAGAAGATTGCATACGATTTACCAGATAACAAGCCATAAGAACTGCATCACCCCAAAAAGGAGAGAGGGCGCAACTATGAATGAGTAAAGTCCGAGTTATATCCAGAAGATGACGATGTTTTCTCTCGGCAACACCGTTCTGTTGAGACGTGTAGGCACAAGTCGTTTGATGAATAATGCCACGAGACAAGAAGAAATGTGAAAGAGCGCGAGTGCAAAATTCTAAGGCATTATCTGTGCGCACAATCTTCACATCATAGGCAAAAACATTCCGAACTTCATTGATAAGATTTTTGATTACATCCCCCGCTTCAGATTTATTTTTCAATCTGACCCAGAACAATCTAGAGAAATCATCAACGACCACTAGATAAAACATGTATCTCTGGTGATCAGGTACACGACTACGACCCAAAATGTCAACATGCAACAACTCAAAAGGGGAGCGACTGCACTGAGACTCACGACTAGGGAAAGTAGATCTGTGATGCTTCCCCAACTGACACACATCACACTGAAAAGGAGACTTTGGTGAAATATGAGGCAAGATATATCGCAGCTTCTGAAGATGGAGATGACCAAAACGCATATGCCAAGTGAAGGGAGAAGCAGTTCCATTGGAATGAGAGGAGACACCAACATAGGAGGTGCGGACTAACCGATAGAGACCATCTTGCTCACAGCCACATCCAATCACTCTGCCCGTTAGAATGTCCTGAAAAAGAAGAGACGATGGGTCAAAAATAACCCGACAATGCAAATCCTTTGTAAGCTGACTAATAGAAAGTAAGTTCATTGAAAAATCTGGAGCATGCAAAACATTCTGTAGTCGGATGGAGGGTGTCAAACTAATATCCCCCTGTCCAATGATGGGGGAATGAGTCCCATCTGCTATCACCACCGATCTCCGAGGTGGAACCTCTCTGTACGATGTAAACTTATCTCTGTCTCGACAGAGATGATATATCGCACCGGAGTCCATAATCCATTCTGAAACATTAGAACTCTGACATGATGTAAAGGCATAAACACTACCTGATGTGCTAGTTGTGGCTGACGTGCTGGCAGAGGCAGAAGCTGCTATGTTTGAGTGACCTCCTAACGAATCAGTAGTGGCCGGAGGCATGATATCTCGTAATCCGGTGATAAGATCCTCAAACCGCTGATCTGAAGTAGATGTCTGTGTAGGCACAACGTGCTCGGCTACACGGGATGATGATGGAAAGTCATGCTTAGAATAGCATGTATCCTCTGCGCTGCCCAACCGATGACAGAAGGTGCATGGCTGACGAAATCGGCCACCACGACCACGAAAAGAAGAAGATGCTCCTCTGCCTCTAGAAAGCTAAGAAGCTGCCATCGCAGAAGGAGGTGGAGTAGTGGCAATAGAAGAAACTGTGATTCTGCTGAGTCATTGATATACTTCCTCCACTGGAGGAATAGTAGCATTCGCCGAGATCTGCGAGCGAGGCGCATCATACTCTGGGTCAAGTGCCGCTAGTAAGACCCCCACCATCGTAGCGTTCCGGAACGTCATCTGCTGCTCAGGGGTCACCGTCAAGGGAATAATACTGTAAAGCTTCTCAAACATCCCTCGTAGGGATGTATACAACGAATGCAACAGCCGACCATTCTGCTTGACCGTAAATATGTCATGCTGAAGCTGGAGGATCTTAGTCTCGTTCCTCATCTGCGAGTATGTCGCGGCTAGAATGTCCAACATGGCCTTAGTCGTGGGCTGATGGAGGACATCATTAGCAATCTCCATCGTCAGAGTGCCTGAAAGCCAGACCTTGGCATAGGAATCATCAGCCTCGCATGAGGCATAAACTCTTGTCTTCGTTGCCGGCTCATCTTCGGTAAGAATGTGCTTCTTACCATTGGACTAATGAGGCTCATGAACTGCATCGCCCAGAGCTCGTAATTTGTCCCATCCATTTTGACTATTGGCGTTGGACCTTTGAAAGCGTCGATGGAGGGCATCTCGACTTTGTTTTCTGACATTGTTGCTGGAGAGGAAGAACTATGGTTTGTAGACCAATGAACAAATGTCTATATAAACATGTATGGAGATGAGTGCATATGTAGACTTATGCACTCAACTCCATGAAGAACAAGAACGGAAAGGGGACCATGCCGAGTTGAGAGGAGGGGCGGGAGGTGGGTCAACACCTAGATTAGAGGGGCGGGCACGGCACGCTGGGGTAGGGTCGGCGGCGGGGTTGTGGGGAGGGGCGGTGGCTGTGGGAGAGGCGGCGGGCTGAGAGGGGAACGGAAGAGAGGGCGGCGGCAACTAGGGTTAGGGTTAGGGTGGAGGCTCTGATACCATGTTGGAAGAAAATGAGAGAATTAGTTTATTCCAGTAACCCTAGGCTCTCTTATATAGAGAAAGCTTATGGGTAAATTACATAAGATGGAACAAGGAAAATAAACATAACAGACGAGTACAAAAACTACTGGAAATATCTCTACGAAGATGGGTGGGAGCATATACATTTAACCCATATATATATATATATGTAAATATATTTTAGTATGATTGATCCACATGAAATTTGAAAATGTAAACTCTGACATTTATATGTGATCTGTTTTCTAGGGATTAACTGTAAATCACAAAATAAATATCATTATCTCTAAACTTGCAAAAAATATAAGCATAACCAATTAATACAATAGCGCAATTGTTCAAGTTTATTTTATAAATACAATTGGAAGGAAACAACAATAACAAAGTATATAACTAATACAAAACTTTCTTGTTTCGTAAGCATAAATCAAAGTTCAATAATATTTTATTCCTTGAAAGAAAACAAGCACTCAAATTAACAGTTTAAATAGCTTACAACTTGCTATTAGCTTGTTTTTATTTAGTTTACAAAAAATAACCTCTTAGTATGAATAATTACTTTAATAGAACGAGTATGATGAACCGTAAAACACTACAATTGTAACAACCACGTGCAGCAACTAATAACATACAGCAATAGTAGCTGGTATCTCTAAAATAAAAAAGTTATCCTAATAAGTTTTTACGCCTTGCGAATTTGAGGCATCACCCCCACATCTTTGAGATGTGCGCCTCAATGTGCACCTCTAAAGTAGACACCTCAATGCAAACCTTTCAAACCATGATCTACAATTGCAGTTGACTAGAATTGGTCAAAGTATTAATTCGATATAAAGTATGTTTTTCCTTATGGTGGATCTTGTAGATGAAGTCTTTGTAGGTCTGTCTCCTGGGTTTGAGGTTGAAGGGGAATATGTGCACAGATTGAGAAAAATTATATGTAGTGGAAAGGAAATCCAAGACTGTGGCTTAACGGTGTTTACATTGAAATTGTCAGAACAAATCTACTGCCTACCATTCTACCTTCTTTAGGAATGAAAAGAGCGAAATTGTGATGTTAGCTGTTGATTTCATTTTAGCGAAATTGTAATGTTAGCTATGTATATTTACGATTTCATTTTGATTGGCGATGCCATTATTAGTATTTAGGAGGTCTAATGATTTCTTACTTAAGATCTTTATTACTAAAAAACTAGGACAATTTCGTCGCTTTTTCGTCGCTTTCTAGGGAACGAGGTTGCTAGGATCTCATAAGATTTGGTTCTCTCCTAGAGAAAATATGCTCTTGAAATATCGAAAGATGTGCATATGCCAGTTCCAAACCATCATAAATCTAATTGATTCAACTTTGAAGTCAAGGCCTACTAATGGTCCCTTTGAAGATAGGAAATGGAACTAGAGTATTGTTGGAAACTGTTGTATGTGAAAGTCATTCAACTAGATACTAGCTCATTTATGCTAGTTAATATACGAGAAATCTTACTATAGCTATTAGAAGAATGCATGCCTTATATAAAAATATATAAAGTTCTCCTTGAAATTGGTTATATATCATAAATAATAATCACTTAGATCTTTTGGTCTATTCAGATGCAGTTTATGTTGGTTATATTGGAGATAGAAGGTGAAACTCTAGTCCGATAGTGCAACAACAAACACTTTTTGGTTGATTGTTCTAGTGTTGAAGTTGAATATCGTGATGAGGCCCATACTAGTGATCCGACTTGGACCGTCTCTCTTATTAATTTGGGTATTCAGATAACCACTCATGTTTACAATTGTCGTGAAAACAATTTGCAACCGACATAGCTTCAATCATGTTTTTCATGAGAGGAAGAAGCATATTGAGATCATATTGAGATCGATAGCCATACCATTCACAATGTTGTTACTAAAAAGAGATGATACCCCTTGCATCATTTTTAAGTAACAACTTGCAAAATTTTATAATAAAGGGGCTTCCTAAGTTGCATTATGGTTTTCATTGTGACTTGTTGAGTATGATGGACATAAATACCTCATATTGAGGGGGAGCACTATCTTATTCCTATAACCTTTATGTAGTACTCTTAATAAGGTTTTTTTTCCTTATACGCTTCTTGTAATTTACTAATTACGTAAAGAACATGTGAAATAAGTTGTTTCTATTGTAGGGGCTTAATTTCTCGTATATATAGTTGAAATCCTAATACAAACGATAGATCACATAATAGTCCTTAATCAATAAAGGAAAATACATAAGTTGTTTAAATAAAAGAATAAAGTATAGATATGTTAAGACTCCCCCAACAAGGAGCATATCTATTGAGCATGCCCACCTTAGAAGTAAGCAAGGAGATGTGCTACTTGGAAACCACCTTGGTGAAGATATTAGTGGGCACAAAATTTCTAATAAAATGGCAATCAACTTCATTGCTCTTTTTTCGTTGAAGGATCATAGGATTAGAAGCATTATATGTAGCTGATTTGTTGTCACAATAGAGAGGAACTGGTGTTTTGACAGAGTTCCCAAGTTCTTGCAGGAAAGATACACGCCAACTAATCTTACAAGCTGCTTGAGATTTAACCCTATACTCATCTTCTTCACGAGGTTCAGAAAAAAAACTGCTTATTGTGGCATGTGACTAGATTTCCACCAACAAACATGGTGAAATCCGTGGTGAATCGTTGATCATGCACTCTATGGAATGTAGTGGTATGGCTACTTACCTGAAAAATCCAAGTAAAAGTGGTTGTCTCCTGGTTTGAAGGTGCCATAGCTATTTGATTATTACTAGAGAATCCACAAGGTAACTGTAATATTACTGTCAGACATGAAATTTTATAGAATATATAGAAAAGCCCCACCAGGTAGATGTGTGAGTTGTTAGTTCTTTATTTCTCGAACTAGAACTTGGGTTTATTTCCCTGTTAGCTTTGGTTTTAACGATACACACGTCTCACAAGTCGCTTACATAGTATGTTTTTAACTTGCACATACATGGGTTGTTTCGTTATTTAAGAAGATATCGAAAGATCAAAAACCTGATTCAAGAAGTTTCATATTCTTTTTGTAATTTGACATGTAATTATATTGCAAAGTTTATTTTATTATTTTATTTTTTTGTAAATTTGGTAGACTCACCAAAGTTTCCTTGTTTAGACAAGCTCAGAACAAGTTCTTGATCAATCACCTTGTACTTCATGATCGTCCAACAATCGATCGACCATTATTTAGTTCCAATTGACCATCACTGATCGACTAAGCATTTGTTTCCGATACATCACTTCGTAATGGGCGACGGAATCAAATCTTCTTGATTTTGTATCAGATTTGTCTCTAATGGCTATATCTTTGAAGGTCACACCCTACCACTATATAAAGGACTCTACTACAATTCACAACAACAAGCGAAGCACTCTAGAGTTGTTTCTCTCTCTCGTTGTTCTTCTAGTTCTTGAGCATTCTTAAGGATATTTTCAAATCTCATAGATCCTTTGATTTATTTCAATCTGCTAAAGCTCTAAAGATCATCATTCAATCGCCTCCAAGTTCTCAAGCTCCTCGCGACTGGTCGAAGATATTTATGCATGCAACAATATTATTAGTGATATTTTTGAAGTGATTATTCTATTCACCAGGATTTTTTTTGGGTAAAATAACGGGGGAACCCTCTCGAGGCGGGAGTCACCACACCAAAGCATTCATTAATAAAGCATAGGGTACATCAGTTTGATAACCAGAAATTGTACAGAGCATTACAATGGGCAATAACATTTTCAGAGTAAAATCGCTGCCCCTTGAAAATTGTATCATTCCTACCAAGCCAAATAGCCCCTAGAGCGGCAAGAGGCTTGGAGACATCATCGGAAGACCCTAGGCCGACCCCACGAATCGACCTCCAAAACTGATCCGCATCGCATGCCCGGACCCACGGAAGCCCCAACGACTCCCAAACATGATCCGCAGCGCATTCTATTCACCAGGATCCGCATCGCATTCTATTCACCAGGATTATTTTTGTAAAATATATTATTGTTGTTTTTGCTCATATTGATATAACTATGTAGCAATATATCTGTGTTGCTGGTAAAACAAAATATATTTTTTGCTTTTTTAAATAATGCTCTCTGTAGGAAATCTTGGTGTTAGATCCAAGTGTTGCAGGTTTTTTGATAGTCAGAATTTGCCCAATCCAATAAGGTCAACGGAGAGTCGAAGTTTACCCATCCTTGACGTTGCCACGATATTTGATCTGTTAATGTTGACTTTGGTGTTGATGCAAAGTTGTAAAGCATATTGATGTGTTATCTAAAGCTTTCTAAATAGTTGAGTTATTTGCTCAAATAACTCAGTATAGTGAAGTAGTTAATTGACTTAGTTGATCAGAAATCCCAAATCAGAGGACTTGGGTTGTGGTTCTCACCTGCTTGGGTTTCTATATAAATATTTTTGTCAATTACGATTGATTATATGGTTTGCTTGTTCTATACTCTTTAAATTTTGTGATTTTAATTTGCCACAAATACTATTATTCACCCCCTCTAGAGATGTTGAGATCCCAGACACTCATTTGATATCAGAGTGGGTTAAAGTGTAGATTAAAGTAACTCACCTTAGTACACATGACAACGTGTGGAAGCAACATCAACTCCTTCGAGAATCAGTCCACCATCAAACCTCCTACCTTTGACCGTACGAGCTACAACTGTTGGAAATTCAGAAAGCCGATTTTCCTCGAATCTATAGATTTCGAAGTTTGGAATGTCATAGAGACCAAGTATGCCCATCTATCTATCACATAAACAACGGAACTAACCAATATCTACTATAATTGCAAAAAAACGATCGACTAGGTTGTTTAGTTGGTCCATCTAGTATAGTCGGTGGGGTGATTGACTCGACTTACTAATCGGTCAATAGTCGGACGGTCGTCTAGGGTGTTTAGTTGACCCTTTTTTGGATCTATTTTTTATTTCTGTTTTCTGCATTTTAAAAAAAGAAATTAAAATTGAATTATTTGTTTTATTTTATTACGGTAGTATAGAAAAGGTATAAATTCATGTTAATTTATAAGACTATATGTATTAAAAAATGATTTATATATTTGAAATAATTAAAAAAGAGTCGTGGTTGCGTAATTCCTTTGTGATTGGAATAGTATTACGCATTTGATATTGTTTTTGTTGATCCGCTGGCTAATCTATTGATCTTGATGATTAGTAAAGCTTCTGCCTATCGTAATCATTAAATCAGTTGGGGGGTTGGGGGTTCGAATGTGCAAACATGTGCAAGCGACAATATTAGCAAGTGACCCACATATGTTTTCACCTCATTCTTTGGGAGGGTTCTAAGTATTTGCCAATAAGGATGTTTTAACTAAGGATATTTAACATCGAGACAAATTTAAGATGAATAGACTTCGATACTGTTAGAAAATCGGAAGTGGAAGCATAAACATGGAAAAAATAAATAAGAACAAGAATAACACGTGATTTTACGTGGAACCCTACTCCGTGAGGAGCGGGATGAAACCACGGGAGAAGCCCTCAAAGGGGTGTGTTATGCATTGCATTTTCTCAATGAGTACAGGAGGTCTGGGGCTCTTTATATAGCCTCTCCAGAGCCTCCAAGTCCCACCGTTGGACGATGTGGGACTAAACACTGGATGGGGTAAATGGATCTCCTCCAGGATCCATTTACCCTGCTACAACTCAATAGGCGCATACAACTTATGCTCCAACACTCCCCCTCAAGCTGGAGCATGCAATGCTCAGCTTGGACAAACAGACAGAAACTCAACTCAACGCTACAAGACACTATGGACAATATCAACCCAACGCGCACATTGCTGCAGTCGAGGATGTTGCTTCTCATGCCGTGCAGGTGAGGAGGACGAACGGGCTGGAGTGTGAGTCGACTGAAGACTCGGAATCTGACCATCGAGTCTGAACTGCGCCTGAAGTCTCCTCGTCGGAGAACTGGGTCTCTCCCATCTGGCTCAGAGAATGGTGCACTGCTCTGGTGTACCTATGATACCACATGAAAACCCTTGCCCTCCAATGGCATAGGGAATGGTCCTCTGCTCTGGAGTCCCTATGGCTCACATGAAAACTCTGGCCTGACAACTAGAAGAATGATGGGGACCTTTGACAAATGATGGCAACATATGCTCATCTGACAATGACCGCACACTCGTGCGTGTCTGAAACTGGAGACTCGGAAACAATGACCATTGAGTCTGAAACCGAACTGTAGAGTCTGATCAACTGGCTGGTCTGGAGACTGGCATCTGAATCTGGAATCTGGATTATGAACAGACCTGTGACTCTACATATACTCCCCCTTTCTCCCATACTTGTCGGAAAACTGAGAAATCGACCAAGTTGGGAGAAGACAACGATAGAAGGGGAAAATAAAACATGAAGCTTGCGGCTTTTCATTTATAAGCCGTCCCAATTTTTTTTTCGTATTTTTTTTAAACCGTTCATTTTTTTTACGGCTTTCACAAATCTTCCTCTTTTTTTTTGCAAATAAGCGTACGGCTTTTGAGATGTACGCGCCTTTTCTTTTTTTTTGTGGATTTTTTTTACATATGCGTACGGCTTTTTTTCTTGTACGCACCTTTGTTTTTTTTTCAACTTTTTTTTCTTTCTTTCCTTTATTTTTTTTTCAACTGACACTGCCCCACCTTTTTTTTTTTGTTACAACTCTCGGCCTAAATGAAGGGCCTTACATAACTGCTCCTCTATTTTTTTTAAAGAGCCCGCTTGGGCACTTACCGAAGCCTAAGCCCCCTTGGGCTTTTTCAAAAATTTTATTTTTATAATGGGCATGGGCCCGCTCGAGCAATTAAGAAAGGCCGCCACCCGCGCCTTTAGGGTTCCCAATCCTCACGCAAGAGGAATCGCGCCGCATGCGCAGGGGCGGGGAGGTGGTGGCGTCGCGATGGGGTGCCGGTTGCCGCTGTCGTTGAGAGAATCGCCGTCGAAGGGAGTGGCGCGCGGCTTGAGTGGGTCTCGTTCTGAAGTTTTGTGTCGCCTGAGACCTGCAGATGGCGGAGACGAGATCTGAGAGCCGCCTTCGTGACCACGCGCGATGCGCGCCTGGAGGGGATGCGCGAGCTCGACATTAGGAGTTGGGCGAAGAGGAGGGATCGGCTTCGAGAGGACTTCGAGGAGGCGGCCATCGCTGGGGTGCTTGCGAGGGGGTCTGCGCTGGGAGGCGTTCAAGGAATCACGGCGCCTGGGGGCGATGCCAGAAGCGGAGGTCGTCATGGAGGGTTGGTGCGAATTGTTGGAGATGATCTGGATAGGTGCAGAGAGTACCACGCGAGGCTGCGGCGAGGGCTAGAGTGCACAAGGTGCCGCCATCGCCTGAAGGGCATGGGATCCTATCGTCTTGAAGAATCTCGGCTGATTGAAGGGTGCTGCTAGGGCACGCCACGCTTGGGAGCACGAGCGGCCAGGAGGCCGCCAGGATAATCATCTTGAACAGAACTTGAATCACAGAATAATCATCTTAAAAAAAACACGAACTCCAGCATCTAATCTCGGAAAAATAAGAAACAAAAAAAATCCTCAAGGATCGACCCGCTCTGATACCATGTTAGAAAATCGGAAGCGGAAGCATAAACATGGAAAAAATAAATAAGAACAAGAATAACACGGGATTTTACGTGGAACCCTACTCCGTGAGGAGCGGGATGAAACCACGGGAGAAGCCCTCAAAGGGGCTTGTTATGCATTGCATTTTCTCAATGAGTACAGGAGGTCTGGGGCTCTTTATATAGCCTCTCCAGAGCCTCCAAGTCCCACCGTTGGACGATGTGGGACTAAACACTGGATGGGGTAAATGGATCTCCTCCAGGATCCATTTACCCTGCTACAACTCAGTAGGCGCATACAACTTATGCTCCAACAGATACCTTAGCTAGATGTTTGATTTGAAAGAGCGATAATTCTCACTATATCTTCTGTTTATGTACCAAATTAGGTTTGATGGGATCTTTAACTTATTTCTTATCTATTTTAATGGAAGTCTTTGATGTGGGTTATATTTGCATTTTATTCGGATTTATTTTTAATATTTTCATTATATAGAATTATTGCCTTACTTTAATCAAGTTTTCACATTTTTGTCGCCTCTCGAAAGGTTGCATGCTCGTCGCCTTGCAATTCGTATATTACCTTAGTAGATGTGGTCGTGTTTTGGTCATACATCTTTTATCATGTCGATATACAAGCTGGGAACTCCTCTTTTCTTTAGAATCAGATCATTTCTTCAAATTTAGAGAAACCATATGAAGTCCATTCTTTCTTTTTCTTAAAACATTAATTGGATGTCTAAGGTGTATGCCTTGGTTGTGGACCTACCACGCACGAAACAAAATTATTCTTTGATATTATTGAAACTTGTTTGTACCATTATTACTTTATCATGTCTCGTGACTTCGTTATATGGCTCATCGATTTGATATCATTATCGTTTAAACACTTTATATTCCTTGTTAGAGTTATTTTTATGTGATTATCTCTTTATCTCTTTATTTATTGGTTAATGTAATACCTTTAGGGCCACTTATCTAAGTTTTCTCTTTTTGGGCTCTAGTGTTTCGCGTTATATAAGACACCTCATACCTTCGAATAAAGTAGTTCATTCTCATCAATTTCCACTTGGTATCGGGGCAATGATGCTAGATCGGGAATCGTAATGGAAACTCCCACCACCATCGCCAGCCTCCGTCGCCCATCTCCCTTCCATCTTCGGCATCGTCGACCCGCATATAGCAGGTCCTCGCTTGATGCCAACACAAAGCCCCTCACACGCAAGTTCCTTCGTCGCTAAGGACCCCCTTCTTGGTTGGTTTTGGGGCTTACAACAACACCTTTGGCGATATCCTCCATAGCCGTCAGGTGACGTCGTTAGAAATCATTGCCGCCAAGCAATTATAGTATAGCTGCTAGGCCTCCAGAGGCATCATCGTTATCCCATGCATCATCGCCGGGTGTTATCGCCTTGTTTCGTTGCCTACAGGCCACCATCGTCGACTATACCGAATAATCAGACTGACCATGCAGTAGGAGGGGGGTCCCCGACTGAATAATAAATAGTCGGCTTGACCAAATAGTCGACCTGACTATTCAGCTGACTGTTGAATTTATGTTATGTTATTTTTATTTTTTATATTTCCTGAAGGCTTACCATTTATAGCAGGGATTTTTACCTGGTAGACTCTATAAACTTTTGAAATTACCTCTACGACCTTTTGCACAACGTAATTACCCCATCGACCCCGTAAATTAACCCAAGAACCCCCACAGGCTTCAAATAGATTACCTGGAGGGTTCATGGGGTAAGAGTTGGCAAGTTTACGGGGTTAATGGGGGAATTATATTGTTTCAAAGGTTATGGAGGTAATTGGCAAAATTTATAGGGTCTATCGGGTAAAAATCCCTTGACAGTAATATTACTAGAAATGTTAAAGATTCATATATGTATCTCGTTAATTGGTACTCTTGTCTTGGATTCTTATTAATTGATGGTCATATATGAATAAATTATAAGAATATTTGTATTAGAATTAAATATTATATTTAAAATAATTAAAAAATACAAAACCGAATAATTCCGAATAGTCACTCGAATACCGATTATTCTTTATTCAGTGACCCATCCGACTGAATATAGAATACCAACTTCTGCAACACGACAGACCTCCATTTCCATCTAACCACCATCAGGGTGGTTCCATCGCCATTGGGCCATCATCAAAGTGTGAGTTTTATGCCGCATGCGCATACCATCGCCAGTCGCATATCATCGTGATTCTCCAGCTAGTGACAATGATTCTCCAACCGCATACCAATGCCATAGCACAGGGTTTTGTGCCCTAAATCCAAGATTGTTCAGATCTCTACGAACTTCACTTGATCTTTTTATCCGACCACGATGGACATGATTCCCACCGAGATAAATCCCATGTTTCCTACATCCTCTATGATGCAAGGTACTAATATAAAACTCAAGGACGCAAAGCTGTTGAGAATTACATGCTTTGGTCTCGGGCTTTCAAGGTCTTCATTGATTGTCAGAGGAAGATATCGATCTTGACAAAGGAGCATCTAAAGGTGGTAGACAAGGACTATGAGTCCTGGCTTGGGGACAAATAACAGGTCACGACATGGATGACCAATAGCATTGAGTCCTACTTTGCAGCAAACCTCTTGTACAAGGAGACCACAAAGGAGACGTGGGAAGAATGGGCACATGCGTATTCTCATCAAACTACCAAGTCTCATCTTGCCGACATCTATATGCAGATTTGGTCTGCATCTCATGGAGTTCATTTTTGTGGAGTACTATCACCAACTCACTGACCTTTACGAGGAACTTGCCATCTTCTTGCGGACTTGTTGCGCCAAACATGTGATAAAGAGATCAGGATGTGAAGGAACATTTTTTTATATTTGAGTACTCTTCCGTCCGATAAAGTCATCTTTGGTTGTTTAACAACAGACTGAGACTTCTACCATCTGCACCACTCCTCCATAGCATGTGGAGAACTCTGCTTTTCTTGCTTCGTCTGGAGTCTGGACGAGGAGGCCACTTTAGCTACCAGGAGGCCGAGGCCGTGACTCTGGACGTGGTCATGGCCACATGCAATATATTCACTTCCAGAGGACCAATTACCCATCTGAGAGATGTTGAGAGTTTTTATGTTTTTTGTATCTAGTTATCATGTTATCTTTCCTTTTGTCCTTTTTGTGTAATTTACCCAGGGTCTCTCGACTTTATATAAAAGAGCCCTTGTGCACCATTGAATAATAAGTTCTGATTTTCCCTCAACATGGCATCAGAGCGATGGTCCTAGATTGAGCCATGTATCCTAGATCTCGCCCTACCCGCCAGCCCTAATGTGCGCCGCCGACTCGCTCTACGTTGTTGGTCCCACTCTCCTCTCTTCTCTTTCCGCAACCCATGTGGGCTTATAGCCTACGCGGTTATCGCCCTAGCAGCACCCAGGCACTCCAACCACCACCCACGCAACCCATCTTTGTTGTCGCTTTGACCGTGGGAGCCACCAGACTCCTCTGTATAGCGGTGCACGTATGAAGCTTCTCCCGTCTTCGTTTCTCTCGAGTATAGGGTTTCTGTGAACTCTATTCGATCTGATTTTGGTCTTCCAAGGGCAAAGTCAGATCATTGTAGTCTCCGTCGGGCATCATTGTAGTATCCGCTGGGCCCTAGCATAGAAGGATATTAAGGAGGGATGGTTGTGGAATGAGTCTACATCCACAACCACTTTCCTAATGTCTCTGTAGACATCTATTGTCAGTCTATGATCACAATCGTTGTTCCAATTCGGTGATATTTTAGAAAACATAATCGATATCACATCCACGTGTGCATTCAAAGATCCATCGGCTATTATCAAGATGGATGGCACAAACTACGAGTTGTGAGCGATGTTGTTTATGAATCTCATGCAGAGCCACGGAAATAAGTATATTCTGACGCAAGAAGAACCAACAGACAAGACTTGGGACCAATGCCTCATGGGAGAAAGGTGATGCCTATGCACAAGTATGGCTATCCGATAATGTTTCTATGGAAATAGCCAATGACATGTTGAGTTAGCCCACATCGAAGGCAATGTATGACATCCTTGCAGCTACATATTCTCAATGAGGAATGAATCGAAGATCTTGCAACTCCATCACGATATTTTTACGATAAGGAAGAGTGGTCGTCCTCTCCATACCATATGCACATATCTTAAGGGTATGTTTGAGAGGATTTATAGCTACATACCTCTGTAGGATATGTTTGATTATTTATGTGTCCGAAAGTTCTACGTAATGTTGTGCTTGTTTGAGTTTATTATTTGCAGTAATCCAGGTCATTTAGTCTAATCCACCCTCGCCCAATAGCTGGTGTCTGCAAGATATAGCAAACCAACATCCTAGAGACCAAGGCCTTCCTCTAGAAATTGTTTTTTTACAAAGGACCTTGGTAAACTCAGATACTTGATATTGAGGTTACGTACTGCATAGGGATTACACCTATCACAATAGAAGTGTCGCATGAATATTCTTATAGGCTCAGGGATGCAAAGTCTAAACGATTGTTTAAACGTATGCGGTGCTCGACCGCCTCATTTAATCAAAAGCGGGTCCATAAACGGGTGGGCCGCATAAACGACCTTAAACAACCATTTAAACAACCTTAAACAGTCTTAAGCGATCTTTTAAACGGCCTTAAACAACCTTTTAAGAACATGGATCTACTTTCTTTAAAGGATCACCATTATCCATGATTTTTTGGATTCGGGCTATGAATTGTAATTGTTTATGTTGTCTATTTTGACATTTGGCTATGAATTCTAGTTGTTTATGTTATCTATTTTGACATTTGGATAACACATTCTTTGAATTTGACAATATTTGATCTATATTATGAATCTGTGATTATATTTTTCTTATTTATTTATACTTTTTTAATTAATTATATATACATAATAGTTTTTTATTAATTAATAATTTTTTATTAATTAAAAATGCAAAACCACATAACTCATTTAATTTCCGTTTAAACTCCCACATACTGTTTAATTAGTAATCAGTGACCTTACCGACCCGCATACCACTTTTTGCAACCTTGCATAGACTGGCTTACTTGGATGCAAACCATCTGGCATCTCGATGGAGTTGCGGAAACATGCTACATCCACCGATTCTAAGTTTGAGGATACTGCACGATATAAAATTTTAGTGGGCAGACTATTTTACCTCATTGCCACTAGGTTAGATATATTGTATGTTGTGAGTAGAGCCAACCAACACATGAAGATACTTCTTTACATTCATTTAAGTTATTCTTCTGATCCTTGGATATATGAACGAATCTCTAGGAAGATGCCTCTTCTACAGGGCAAATGGTCGTATTGATGTCACCACCTATGTAGATGGGGATTGTGCTAGTTTTCCTGGGGACAAACGGTCTACCACATGTTGTGACATGTTCGTTGGTGGCAACTTTGTTACATGGCGAAGCAAGAATCAAATAATGGTTTCTATATCAAGTGCAGATGTTGAATACATGGTGATGACTCAAGCCACTTGTGAGATTACATTGTTGGTATCCATCCTACTGGAACTTCGACGTATTGTTGTTATTCTCGTACCTTTGTATTGTGACAACAAGTCTGCTACATACATTGCCACCAATCCGCTATTCCACAAGCGGACTGAGCACATTTAAGTTGATTGTCATTTCACGAGAGATGCAATACGAGCAGGGAAAATTAATACTCCTCATATCTCCACAGATAGTTATATTCACAAAGACGCTTACGAGGAAACACATTTATTGATTGATTTCCAAGTTGGACATTGATCAATAGATATGTTCCAACTTAAAGGGGTGTTAGAGTTATTTGTATTTGATTATTTATTTATCTTTGTGTTTATTGAGTCTTGTAACCCCTCTGGGTCGCTTATGTATTTTTTCCTTTTCAGACTCTAGGATTTCGTGCTTTATAAGAAACACAATACCCTTGAATAAAGTAATTCATTCTCATCAATTTCTACATTCCTAAAAAACTTTATTTGATGATTTCTTGCTTTGTTGGATAATATTGAAAACTTCATGAGCCAAATATTGCTATATCAGTTATGCCCCTCCATTTTCAAAATATCAATTGTGCCCCCGACTTCTTATCCTTCTATCGTGTGTGCCCTTCCATTACTTTAATCGTCAATGAGTTGAACTTAACTATGATTTTTTTTTCAAATCATGGTGCAGTTGAGATATGCATAACTGTCCAAACACTCCCCCCATCCTCCTTTGCCCCACGCCATCCAACCTCCTCCTTTGTCATCCTCTCTCCTCCTCTCTCCTCCTCACTAACAGAGGTCCGACCTTCATCCTCACTCTTGGATCACGACGTGAACGTATAACTCATCGAGGATGGAAAGGGATAAGAAATATGGAGGTGCTCTTCATCTATCGCAACCTCCAACGTGAGAGGTAGTTTTTACCAATGAGCACCAGAAAGGTCCAGTGATGCTCGGCGAGGTTCGCAAGCTCTTGCTGATTGGTGACAAAGGAATTTGCTCTTTTGAACCTACGAGTAAATAGTAGGGTGGTTATCAGGACCAGCCCCCTCCCCTTCCTTCAATCTTGTTCCCAAATCGTGGATGGAGTGGAGATCATTCTGATGGTCGATCTTTGATAATGGCTCCGGCTTCAGACTGAGGAGGCGGAGCAACAACTTGGACTTCGACTATGTTCTCCAGCCATGATGCTCTCTCTCCATCAAGTAGTGCAAACTAGTGGGTCTTCTTGAGGGTGATTCCTTCGCCAAGGTGTTAGGGGGTTCTGTCGACCCCTCAGGATCCGGGTACCCGTTTACGCGCAATTCGCAATATTTCATTCACAATTATATCGCACAAGTTGTAAAAATACAGGGAAAATTTTTTCGCGACTATGACATTCATTCTCAATCACATGACCACAAGTAAAAGAGACAGACATCACCAAAATTTCCTTTCATTAATATTTATGGGTCTCTTATAATGACATTAGTGACAATTGCTAACTTTTGAACTATTAGTTTCGGGAAATTGTCGATGATGTCCATCCCCTCATATTTTAGGGATGTTACTCGAGAGATTAAGGATACGACAATTCGTTTTCCAGTATAAATATAAAAATATAACTAAAGACAGAAATTAGTCACAGTCCATGGAGGTAAGTTTGTCTTAAACGTAGATATTCTGAAAAATAAAATTTAACACGACTATCTCCACGTAAGCTCGAGAAGTCTTGGATACATCTGCAATGTAAATGGTCGAATATAGATGCACCCAGGACAGTAGTGTTACCCCATACTAAATATAAAAGCAATTGTGGTTGCCAACATTTCAAGACAATTCTGGAAATGTGATATTGTCTTCTAATGAGGTTAAATTACAAGAATATTGGAATGTCTCATGACTGTTTAAATAATCTGGTGAAAAATTCGAATATTAGTCACTAGATTTGAGGCTTGTTACTATTTCTGAACTAAAAGAAAGTTTCTTTTATATATTTTTTTTTTTTTTGTAATCATTATATTTTCTGAACAGAAATAGGTAAAATGATAGAACTTTAAATTGAGAAATGTTATCACAGAAATTAAATAGTATGAAATCTTATTACATGAGATTTAAAAAAAATATATGTGTAACTGATTAACCATATATTTTTGTAAATTGAACTCTGATCAAATTGTTAAAACTTACAGATATGGGATTCTGTTTTCTGTTAAAATTTGAGATCTGTTTGTATAAGTTTCAAGAATAACAGGTCAAATTCAAGATATATCTTCTAACGATGACATGGTAACCAAACAATTCAATTCACAATTTTTTTTTTCCATACATCCACCCTGACAATAACGACGAGAATTTTGATAGTAAAAGCCTATCTGGTAAAATTCAGGATCCAGATGTTAAATTTTCAAAATCGATTATGTAGAAAATACATGAGGTAGTAAGAGGGAGAATTTAGATATAAAAAAAAACACGAATGGCAACAAGAGGAGAAGGATTCAAACATGTATGGCAGCAATAGGGTAGATATAGGGATGTACCTTAGTCTTCCAAATTGGGAGAAGGATGCTTGCATGCATCAGATTTTGGGTGCAGCAAGATGGGGCTGATCTTGCATGCAACTCCTTCAAGAACAATAGGACAACAACTGCAATTGGAAGGGATACTTGAGCTTGATCGGCTGGGAGCTGAAGTAGATCTTTTGTTGCTGAAAACTGCAGCAATTCCAGCTGCCCGTTGCAGTAGTTGTAGTGAATCACAATAGAGTTTCTTGGTTGGAGGTTGGCAGACACAAACACTAACCAAAACAGCAAGGAGAAGGGCTGGAGCTGCTGGTCGTCAGCAGAAATAGGAAGAAGAAGAAGGAGAAATGGGAGTCACGGCTGGGATTTGAGGAGATTTAGATGTCTATATATAAGGAATGAGAAGTGGCCTCTTGTTTGCCAAATGGACTTTTAAAAATGCCATGTGGAGAAGAGAAGGGCTAAGTGGTTTTAAAAAAAAAATTTGAAAAGAATGTATCTACGGCTGGAACCAGTAACAACAGTTACTGTTTTAATTTTTTTTTTATTCATATATATTACCAAGTTCCTATTTAATGGGTATTAAAAAAAAACGACCGTATGCGCGCATCGGGCCTCGGATATTGGCGCGAAGTATCTCGTTTCAATCGTCTCTGAATGACGGTCGATATGAGTATAATATTGCTATACTTTCGGTTGGGTTTTGAACCCCCGAAATTTTTGGATACGGATTTTGTTTAAGGTTAAATGTTACGAATTAAAAATATCAAACGACCTCCGATTGACGAACGGTCGATTCCGTTGGTCTTGTATCGTCGAATCGGATCTAATGACGGTCTCGGTTCGTTTCACGGTTTCCGAATTTGCGTCGCGGCTTTTCTCGGCGCGCGTTACGGTGTGACCGATTTTCGGTCGATTTCGTTCGAACTACTTTTGATTCACTACTAATTGATCGTTTTAGGTTGTTTAGTATTGACCGATAACGTTTTTGGGTTCGTTAGACCCAAATTCGGACGACTTCGGGTTTGATTGGAAACCGGATGCTACAAATATAAAAACCTCAAAGGGAGTCTCGTCCTCGAGACTCGAGTTAAGGCTATTCGGTGACTTGTTTGAATTTCATATGTCCATAAAAACCTCAAAGGGTTTTGAACCCATAAAAACCTCAAAGGGAAAACAAGTCATATATTTATAATGTGTCTAATTACAAAAGCTTGTTTTGACGATTACATCAAAATAGCTGCGGATATCGTGCCCGCATGTCGGCTTCAGTCTCCCATGTCGCTTCCTTGACGCCGTGTCGGTGCCACAAGACCTTGACCAATGAAATCTCTTTGCTGCGAAGCTTCTTCATAGCACGATCAAGTATCCGGACAGGCTTCTCCTCATAGGTCAGATCCGGCTCTACGTCAAGATTCTCGTAACTGATGACGTGGCGAGGGTCATGGACATACTTCCTCAAATTGGATATGTGGAAAACATCATGAATAGCTGAAAGATGTGGAGGAAGAGCTACTCGGTAAGCAACCTTCCCCACTCTAGCCAGAATCTCGAACGGTCCCACATATCGCGGCGCTAACTTGCCACGAACACCGAATCTCTGTACTCCCTTCATGGGAGATACTCGCAAAAATACCCAATCTCCAACCTATAATTTATAGGAATGTCATTAGTATGAGATTAAGTTGGATATATATATATAGATCATAGACGAAGAAGAAATAATTAGATTACCTGGAATTCTAAGTCTCTCCTTCGACGATCAGCATAGCTCTTCTGGCGACTCTGTGCCGTCAGAAGCCTCCGTCGCACAAGATCAACAGCTCTCGCAGTCTCCTCCAAGAGATCTACGGAATATAAGGCATGATCACCTACCTCACGCCAACTGAGAGGTGTGAGGCATCTCCGCCCGTATAGGGCTTCGAATGGTGCCATGCCAATACTGGAGTGATAGCTGTTGTTGTATGTGAACTCCACTAACGGTAAATGGTCCTTCCAGGACCCTTTCCACTCCAAAGTGCATGCGCGAAGTAGATCCTTAAGCGTCTGAATGGTGCGCTCACTCTGCCCGTCTGTCTGCGGATGATAAGCAGAACTCATCTTCAGCTCTGTCTGTAGTGCTGACATGAACTGATGCCAATAGTGAGATGTAAATCTCGAATCCCTGTCAGACACCACCTCTCGTGGTATACCATGCAGCCTGATAATGTTCTGCACATAGAGCTTGGCCAATCTGGATGGAGTGTAAGTCGTGTTGACAGGTATGAAATGGGCTGACTTGGTCAACCTATCAACAACGACCCATATAGAATCATGGCCACCTGGCGTCTTCGGCAATCCTGTGACAAAATCCATAGAAATGCTCTCCCATTTCCACTCGGGAATGGGGAGAGACTGCAGTAATCCTGGCGGTCTCCTGTGCTCAGCCTTGACCATCTGACAGGTCATGCATCTGCTAACATGTAGCGCCACATCGCGCTTCATCCCATCCCACCAGAAATGTCGACGCAGATCACGGTACATCTTCGTACTGCCTGGATGGATAGATAACCGTGAACTGTGTGCCTCGTCGAGAATGTCTCTGCGGAGCTGCTCGTCATGGGGTACAACGACCCGTCCTGCCTTCCATAAAATAGACTCCATCACAACAAAGTCGTCAAACTCGTCCTTGATGGTGCGCATGTATCTATCATGAATCCAAGGATCGGTCTTCTGGCCCTCAACAATACGATCCCAAAGACTGCTGTATCGTGGAGGCACTGCGGTAGAAATGGATGCGCTCTCCTGAGGATGCCAATCACTCAAAGCTGCAAGTGTATCCCACGTATATAGCCAGTTCGCCGTACCCTCTGCATGTGCTCTCCTGCTAAGTGCATCAGCCACCACGTTTCCCTTACCGGGATGGTAAGAGATCGTGCAATCATAGTCCTTCAACAGCTCGAGCCATCTGCGCTGCCTCATGTTCAGCTCCTTCTGATCAAAGATGTACTTCAGACTCTTGTGGTCTGTGAAAATCTCGAAGTTCACCCCATATAGATAGTGGCGCCAGATCTTCAAGGCGAAGACAACTGCCGCCAACTCCAAGTCATGTGTGGGGTAGTTCCGCTCGTGCGGTCTCAACTGTCGTGATGCGTAAGCAATCACCTGTCCTCCCTGCATCAACACTGCTCCGAGACCTTCTCCAGATGCATCCGTGTAGACTGCATAGTCCTGAGTGCCTGAAGGAAGAGCAAGAATAGGCGCTGTAGTCAACCTCTCCTTCAGTGTCTGGAAGGCCTGCTCACATGAATCGTCCCAAGTAAATGGGACTCCCTTCTGCGTCAGTCGTGTCAATGGACGGACGATGCGTGAAAATCCGCTGACAAAGCGTCTGTAATAGCCTGCTAATCCGAGGAAG
The DNA here is from genome assembly GCA_037367405.1 of Ottelia alismoides. Classification (NCBI taxonomy): domain Eukaryota; kingdom Viridiplantae; phylum Streptophyta; class Magnoliopsida; order Alismatales; family Hydrocharitaceae; genus Ottelia; species Ottelia alismoides. The sequence continues at coordinate 1,038,742 of JAZKJV010001439.1, read as the reverse complement.
CTCCGAATCTGAGTGACTGTCTTGGGCTGCTCCCAAGACATAACTGCATCTATCTTCGCAGGATCAACTGCAATGCCTGCTCCAGAAATGATATGCCCGAGAAATGAGACCTGGGATAACCAGAACTCACACTTGCTCAACTTGGCATATAGCTTGTGCTCTCGTAATGTGTCTAAGACGATCCGCAGATTATTAGCATGATCCTCTTCATTCCGTGAATAGATGAGCACATCATCGATGAACACCACTACAAACTTGTCCAAGTATGGACGGAAGGTACGGTTCATCATATCCATGAAAGCCGCAGGTGCATTGGTGAGCCCAAACGGCATCACCACAAACTCGTAGTGTCCATAGCGAGTCCTGAAGGCTGTTTTCGGAATATCCGACTCGCGAATCCTCAGCTGATGGTAGCCTGAGCGAAGATCGATCTTCGAGAAAACCGAAGATCCCTGGAGCTGGTCAAACAAATCATCGATACGTGGCAAGGGATAACGGTTTTTCACCGTTCTCTTGTTCAGCTGCCTGTAATCGATGCATAGTCTCATGGATCCATCCTTCTTCTTGACAAATAGAACCGGAGCACCCCAAGGTGAAGTGCTCGGCCTCACGAATCCCAAGTCAAGCAACTCCTGCAACTGCACCTTCAGCTCCCTCAACTCGGCTGGTGCCATGCGATATGGTGCCATCGAGATCGGCTGTGCACCTGGCAACAATGTGATCTCGAACTCAATCTCTCTCTCAGGAGGTAGCCCTGGTAGCTCATCAGGAAATACGTCAGGGTATTCTGAGACTACTCGGATGTCCTGTATCATCGGCTCCTGATCAGACACCTCTCGAACAAAAGCAAGGTAAGAATCACAACCCTGATCAACAAGTCGCTGGGCTCGCAACACTGAAATGTACTCCATAGTGGAGTCATGTGTAGTACCCTCAAAGGTGAACTCTGGTAGACCTGGAATCCTGAAGACAACCGTCTTCCTAAAGCAATCAACAAGTGCATGGTGAGTGGATAGCCAATCCATGCCCAATATCAAGTCGAACTCATCAAGCTGCAGAAGTAGGCAATCTGCGATCATCTCATGACCTCCTATCAGTATGGGCAAGTGCCTGACTATCAGAGATATGACAAATAACTGGCCACCTGGCCCTCGGATGTGATATGGAGACGATAGCGTCTCTGCAACTCTATCTAAAGAAACAAGCAATCTCGAAGCAAGGAAAGAGTGTGTCGCGCCGGAATCAAATAAAACATGGAAAGGTCGGCCCAAGACTGAGACCATACCTTTCACTACAGTAGCCGCTGAACGTGCCTGCTCCTCAGTAACGGCATGTAACTGTCCCTGCCTGGCTGATGCAGCACTAGAACCTGCCACACTCTGCGTCTGTCTCAGCTGCTGTCGCCTAAAGTTGGAGTTCCTGCCACGGAAACTCCCTGAACGCTGTGTCTGCGGCTGTGGCTGTGAAGGCTGTGGCTGTGGCTCGCCAGAAGCCTGTGGACACTGTGCACGGTAATGTCCCCACTCGTGACATCGGTAGCACCGGACTGGTCGAGTAGAGGGAGTAGCTGTGTCCGTGCTCCGAGCTGGTCCTGCAGGTGGTCTATCTGCTCGCTGCGACCCAGATGGTCGAGCGGACTCTGTACCTCGTCCGGCAAGTGCTCCTCCTAGAGTAGTCGATGGAGAAGAGCGAGCACTGCCAGAGAATGCCGAACCTGTAGGTCGGAACCGTCTGGCTGACCTCTGCTGCTGAAATGGTCGACGTATCGGCCCAAAATATCGCCGCGGTCTAGGTGGTGCTCCAGACGAGCTCCCGTAACGTCTCCCTCTGATGTCCTCGAACTTCTCCGCAGCATCGGTAGCCTCGGAGATAGAAGTGATGTGTAGTCCAGCCAGCTTCTCCTGCACCTCCTCTCGCATGCCGCCAATGAACTTCTCCAGATTCTCCTCTGGAAATGCGCCAGCTGCTCGTGTGTGTCGTGACAGCTCTGTGTATCTGATAAAGTAATCCCGGGCTGTCATCTGTCCCTGACGAAGCTCTGCAAACAGTCGGCGCTGGGACTCCCTCCACTTCGCAGAAAAGAAGTGGGCTCTGAACTTCGTCACAAAATCGTTCCAAGTAGGCTCTCGGCCTAACTCGGATACTACTGCCATCCACCATCGCTCGGCGAAGTCTATCAGTGAGTACTCTACGAAAGATAGCCACGTGTTTCGTGGCGCATTAATTGCCCTGAGCACTTTCATTACTCTCATCAGCCACTGCTCAGCGTCATCTGGTGGACCTGTGCCCTCGAACAAGGGTATGTTGGCCCGCTGATAAGAAGTGAAGACTGACTGGTGCCTGTGAATGGCTGCAAACTCGTGTGCATCCTCGTCAGCAAAGTCAACAGGGTTCTGCCCCCTGTCTAAGTCTGCATCCTCTTCAGCTCCATGCTCTGGAATGGCCTCTAGTGGATCATCAGGATGAGGCTGCTCCACCTCAACGGACTGGTGCTGGTCCTGCCGTATCCCCTCCTGGGATGGATAGTACGTGAAATCTGACAGGTCCTCGAATCTCATCTCTATGTCCGTCTGCCTGTCAGCAATCTCAGTCTGCTGAGCCAATATCTGCTCCTGCTGGCCTCGCATGGCAGTCTGCTGCTGCTGTAAGTCTGTGAGTGCGCTCAGTATGCGTGCCAGCTGATCAGAAGTATCCTGACCTGGTCGAGATGCCATGGCTCTGCATGAGAACCATAATTAGTCATAAGGATGCCCTAGACAGATATTGATCATAATGCTTTTCTCTTCTTGGGATATAATATGAAAATTAATGAAATTGGTGACATCTGTGGTTATTGAATATGAATGTCATATTTCCTTTCTCGAACTCACGACAAGTCGGAAGACTGTCGCTATTCGAGAACTTAATGCGATCAGAATTGAAATACTGCGAATGTGCGTATCGGGGTACCACTGCTCTGATACCAAACTGTCGACCCCTCAGGATCCGGGTACCCGTTTACGCGCAATTCGCAATATTTCATTCACAATTATATCGCACAAGTTGTAAAAATACAGGGAAAATTTTTTCGCGACTATGACATTCATTCTCAATCACATGACCACAAGTAAAAGAGACAGACATCACCAAAATTTCCTTTCATTAATATTTATGGGTCTCTTATAATGACATTAGTGACAATTGCTAACTTTTGAACTATTAGTTTCGGGAAATTGTCGATGATGTCCATCCCCTCATATTTTAGGGATGTTACTCGAGAGATTAAGGATACGACAATTCGTTTTCCAGTATAAATATAAAAATATAACTAAAGACAGAAATTAGTCACAGTCCATGGAGGTAAGTTTGTCTTAAACGTAGATATTCTGAAAAATAAAATTTAACACGACTATCTCCACGTAAGCTCGAGAAGTCTTGGATACATCTGCAATGTAAATGGTCGAATATAGATGCACCCAGGACAGTAGTGTTACCCCATACTAAATATAAAAGCAATTGTGGTTGCCAACATTTCAAGACAATTCTGGAAATGTGATATTGTCTTCTAATGAGGTTAAATTACAAGAATATTGGAATGTCTCATGACTGTTTAAATAATCTGGTGAAAAATTCGAATATTAGTCACTAGATTTGAGGCTTGTTACTATTTCTGAACTAAAAGAAAGTTTCTTTTATATATATTTTTTTTTTTTTGTAATCATTATATTTTCTGAACAGAAATAGGTAAAATGATAGAACTTTAAATTGAGAAATGTTATCACAGAAATTAAATAGTATGAAATCTTATTACATGAGATTTAAAAAAAATATATGTGTAACTGATTAACCATATATTTTTGTAAATTGAACTCTGATCAAATTGTTAAAACTTACAGATATGGGATTCTGTTTTCTGTTAAAATTTGAGATCTGTTTGTATAAGTTTCAAGAATAACAGGTCAAATTCAAGATATATCTTCTAACGATGACATGGTAACCAAACAATTCAATTCACAATTTTTTTTTTCCATACATCCACCCTGACAATAACGACGAGAATTTTGATAGTAAAAGCCTATCTGGTAAAATTCAGGATCCAGATGTTAAATTTTCAAAATCGATTATGTAGAAAATACATGAGGTAGTAAGAGGGAGAATTTAGATATAAAAAAAAACACGAATGGCAACAAGAGGAGAAGGATTCAAACATGTATGGCAGCAATAGGGTAGATATAGGGATGTACCTTAGTCTTCCAAATTGGGAGAAGGATGCTTGCATGCATCAGATTTTGGGTGCAGCAAGATGGGGCTGATCTTGCATGCAACTCCTTCAAGAACAATAGGACAACAACTGCAATTGGAAGGGATACTTGAGCTTGATCGGCTGGGAGCTGAAGTAGATCTTTTGTTGCTGAAAACTGCAGCAATTCCAGCTGCCCGTTGCAGTAGTTGTAGTGAATCACAATAGAGTTTCTTGGTTGGAGGTTGGCAGACACAAACACTAACCAAAACAGCAAGGAGAAGGGCTGGAGCTGCTGGTCGTCAGCAGAAATAGGAAGAAGAAGAAGGAGAAATGGGAGTCACGGCTGGGATTTGAGGAGATTTAGATGTCTATATATAAGGAATGAGAAGTGGCCTCTTGTTTGCCAAATGGACTTTTAAAAATGCCATGTGGAGAAGAGAAGGGCTAAGTGGTTTTAAAAAAAAAATTTGAAAAGAATGTATCTACGGCTGGAACCAGTAACAACAGTTACTGTTTTAATTTTTTTTTTATTCATATATATTACCAAGTTCCTATTTAATGGGTATTAAAAAAAAACGACCGTATGCGCGCATCGGGCCTCGGATATTGGCGCGAAGTATCTCGTTTCAATCGTCTCTGAATGACGGTCGATATGAGTATAATATTGCTATACTTTCGGTTGGGTTTTGAACCCCCGAAATTTTTGGATACGGATTTTGTTTAAGGTTAAATGTTACGAATTAAAAATATCAAACGACCTCCGATTGACGAACGGTCGATTCCGTTGGTCTTGTATCGTCGAATCGGATCTAATGACGGTCTCGGTTCGTTTCACGGTTTCCGAATTTGCGTCGCGGCTTTTCTCGGCGCGCGTTACGGTGTGACCGATTTTCGGTCGATTTCGTTCGAACTACTTTTGATTCACTACTAATTGATCGTTTTAGGTTGTTTAGTATTGACCGATAACGTTTTTGGGTTCGTTAGACCCAAATTCGGACGACTTCGGGTTTGATTGGAAACCGGATGCTACAGGTTCCCAAGCTTCTATTTGTGGTGCGGGAGATAGATGTATGCGTGCTCTAGTTGGTGATGCGCGAAGAAGCTAACTCCGCGGACCAATGCGAAAACCACCCAAGAATATCTCATCATCGCTCTATGACGCTCAGATGAAGCTATCACCTTCTATCCTTGCTACGGGGTTGGAGCTATCTCGAAGATGGGGACAAAGGAGGAGGGCGGAAGAGGGGTGTGGGAGGTGTAGGAGGAGGGGGCGGAGGATGAAGATGGAGTTTCTTGGCCTATCTATTCAATGTTATGCTCCTTGTGTTCCAAAAGATAACCTCTGTTTGGGATGCGGATGGACAACAACTAACCTGATGGGCACAAGTGATAAAACGAAAAGAAGTCAGGGACACGATCGATATTCTAAAAAGGGAGGAGCATAACTAATGCTGCAATAACTGAGGGGCGCAACTGATAACCTTATATTATATATATAAAGATATATTCTAAATCCAAATATAAAGTAAAAAAGTGAAAATAAAAATTACCAATATATATATATTAGGGTTTGATGGGCTGCCCCCTGCATCATTTTCCCGCAATTTTTTTTATTTTATTGAAAAATATCACCATGTATATTCATCTATATATCGGTCCAATATAGCATTCGAATTTCGTCAGAAATGACGACTCCTATGCCCTCCTTCTAGAATAGGTCGATTACAACAAAGTTTAGACCGTTAAAATTACCTGTTCTAGATGGAGGGCATAGGAGTCTCTGTTTCTGACGAAATTCGAATGGCATATTGGAGGTATATATAAATGAATATACATGATAAAATAAAAAATGGCACGAAAATGGCGCGGGGGCAGCCTTTTCTGATAAAAAATTATTATATATATTATATATAAGAGAAATTATAAAAAAATATATAAAATTATAAAAATATTATAAAGAAAAACCAAAGAATTAGATTCGAATTACTCTTCTTGTGCCGCCTACACGTTGAATGGAAAACCCATATCGAGAGTTGTCTTTGATGCGATCTGGAGGGCTTGATCTTTGGGGTTGAAATCGTTGCACGCTCTTTTTTTTGTGTTCACCACCGCCGCTAGGGTTCCATCAGGAGATCTCGATCTCCTGTGTCATGATCCACTGTACATGGTTGGGCTGGAGATAGATGTGGTTGCGATCTGCACACAAGATGATTATTCGTGCTACCTTTCTTTCTTCGAACAAATCTGGGGTTACTGAAACCCTGGATTTTTCTTGGAACTGGTTGATGACGGTATTCAGATTCGAAATGAACATTTTTTTCAACAAATCACTGCACATATTCAGATTGAACAAAATTTTGAAGAACATGTACAAAACATGAATTCCAAAAAAGTCGAACGTCTCGAACAAACTCAGAATTGATGACATGGAGCCCATGAGGATTGGGTTGCTTCTTCAACTTATATAGATCATGAAAATCACTGCAATAAAATAACTTTGAGGACAAACCCCAGAATCGACTCCCCTAATACCATATTGAAATAAATAATGCGGAAGCAGAATCAATAATCAACTCAAGAGCATAAGAAAAATGGAAGAACCCTTAGATTTACGTAGAACCCTAATATAAGGAATGGGATGAAACTACGGGACAAGGCCTTTAGGGACAGATATTCTATTGTGAATCTCTCAATGAATACGGGGGATGTGGGCCTTTTGATATAGTTCGACAGACAGGCATGAGTCCTATTTATAAATGATGTAGGATTAAACATGAGAGCATGGTAATCGGATCTTTAGAGAGATCCCATTACTCGTCTATTATGTATAACAGTATCTATTTGAGAGTTTGGTGGGAAGGGAGAATTACGAGAACCCTACCCTAGTACAAGAGAACTAGTTGGGCCAACCTCTCGTGCATCTGTTGGTATGCCAATAATAGTACCATGAAGCTATGTTGGTATGGAATTCAGAAGGGAGTTGGAATGATGCGGTAATACCACTCTTTAGTGCTGCTAGCTCAAAAGCCAGGAAAACCCTTGCAATCTTTAATGCCCTTGAAATCTCTCAACAAGCCAGGAGTGTATGATGTCCTTGATCAACTCGAGATGATAATCGCATTGAGTGCACCATATACTACCTGAGCTGGATTTTAGTTGATGCGAAATAGGGTCGGCCATAAAAACCAATGTGTATTTGTGATAAACGGTCAAACAATGCATGATCCATGCCTGATGTTTTACCTAGATCATTTCCTTCAAGAAAACTGCCATTTAAACTTGTCTAATTGATCGCCCTCCTTTGTCAGCTCCTAGCTTGTCGTCCAGATATATAGTGCTGGTTGGCGACTCACAAAGAGGGTCAAGGGACAAGATTTTGCCTTGTCGTTATCTGATTTCTTGAGATGTTTTGGTGAGTGGAGCGATTGACTTCTTTGTGTATTGTGGGTCATCGTTTATATGTGATCCAAAAAAATTTATGCGGTCCAACTAGGAGTTCCCAAAGAGTAGTCTAGTTAGCACCATTCTCGTTAAAAATCATGTAAAACTAATTATTACACCTTCACTTTTTTATCATTAGACACTAATACTTGTTTATTATTGTCCTTGTACACTTAACTTGCATAAGATTATTTCTCCATTTTCTCGCCTTAGCTCACTTGGCAATATATCATGCATGTGTGTTCTAGTCAAGTTTACGTACGGATGCTCTCGAGCTTTCATTTTGGCTTTTACTAATTGTCTTCTTTGCATCTGTCTTTTTCTTGCTAAATTGTGCCCACTTTTCGTCGATTCAAATATATGGACAACCTTGAAACTCTTTATTTTCATTTTTAGTATCTCTTGTACTTTTGCTCCGCTACCAATCTTCCTTCAGTGCTGTGACTCCGTTGGATGCATTTAGACATCTTTCCCATTTTTTCTAATGCAACGAACCATTAAATGTTAGATTTGATTTCTGTTTTCAACAATGTCCCAATCAGCCTTTAGTAACATCTTTTCCTTGTCGCTTTTCTTTTTTTCTTTTAAATTCTAGGATCCAATTCTTTCCTTTTTATACACCGTTTATTTCTTTAGTAGCTTATTTATTTCTACATCCACAATTAAGATAGGATGCCAAGTTGTTAAGCTTGCTTTGAATGACCTTTACAACACAATCAATCTCTTCTCCTCGATGAAAAAAATTAAACAATGTGTTCTTTGTAGAACCGTTCTTAATAGTGGTACAGTTTATCTCTTTTTTTTAGAAAAATCGTTTGTTAGAACATGTGGATATGCCATTCATCCTAACCATCTTACCCAAGTTGAAGAACCGTCTTATGCACCCCCTTATGTTGTACCATACCCCTAACAAGACGATTCGTTTGTATCATTGATCCGTCTGTACTAGAGTAGTGTATAAACTCCCCTATAGGTTAGGGCTCTCAGTATCCTCTGTATTCTTCTTTCTCCGCATAGTAAAATCGATCGCCGCCACTCAAGGACGTAGCCCAGTTACATGTGAACCTTGTAAATTTATGTCTTCGTGCTTGCGTGATTGATCATGATTGTGTGTGCTTATGCGATTTGAAACAAACTGGTATTAGAGCATCGGGTCTTGACAGGATCATCAAGTAAGATGACTTTGCACAATATGAAAATCGTGAAGCTCACAGGGAGGAACGGATTCAGTTTATTTTTTTTAGAAAAGATGGGATGAACATCCAATAGGGACTCATCCAAAGAATATATTTCTAAATAATAACGGAGTACTTATCTATGTCAAGTTTCAAAAAGGGCATTGTCATGCCCAAATATATTTTCGAAATAAAATCTCACTCCCTCAAAGACAACCGTATTTCTAGCTAACCAAAGTGCCCATATCAACGTACGCGTCTTTGTTTGCCTTCTTCAGACACCAACCAATGTCTACTAATCAAAGTCCTAAAAGAATCTTTATCACTCTATTGGACTCCCGGAATGTTTGCAGTACGCCATAAATCAACCGATCCAAGGAACTGAAAGAACATATGATCAATATCCTATGCCTCTCCTCTGCACTATTGACAGCCTCCACCCTGGGGATAATCCTGGCTCTACGCACGCTCTCGTCAAAACACGCTCTATTCTTAATAGCCACAAGAACATCATGACTTGTGTGCGAATCTTCCAGCTCCAGATCCTAGCACAATCATTGGCAATCTCTGTATCTGTAAGTGAAGGTTGAGCGAGACACCTTGTACGCCTTTCTTATCGTGAAAGTCCCATCTCTCCAGCAACAAGAGTCTCTACCTTCTGATATCGCCTCCACCCTTGCCAACCTGCCTGAGAGATCGATAAACTCCACCCCCCTGGTCCGACTATTCAGCCACAAAATTAGGCGCCCAAGAACCACCTATCCACACATCCGCAACATAGGCATCATTGTTAATTGCAAGAGCAAAAAGCTTAGGGTACAAATCGCAAAGAGCATCCATTTTAGATCGATCATCCTGCTAGAAACGGAAACTACAATCATCCCCCAAAATCGGCCGCAGCGAGTCTGCCAAAATCGGTACTAACAAACAAATTCCTCTCCAAAAAGTGGAAAAGCGAACTCACAACATCTGCTCGGGCGCACAAGTTGGGCGATACTGCATGATAGATATCACTAGCCTAGATAGTAGATCACTCCCACCTCCTCAGATTCTCTGCACCCATTTCCTAAGCAGTATACCATCAATCCATAACACTCCGAACCCTCCATCTTTAATCGACATTGTCACTGCCGACCATTCTACTAATGCAAATCTTTTACCCTCTGGGGTCGACGACCAAAAGAAACGTCGTATTAGAGTTTCCAACCTTTTTCGAATACCCATAGGTATCACTCTAATGGAAAAGAAAAATATCGGAATTGCCAAAAGAACAACCTTGACCATAACCAACATCCCTCCTCTAGAAAGGTAAGACGTCTTCCAACCTGCCATTTTTTCTCCAATTTCTCGATAACTGGTAACCAATCAACCTATCTAAGTCTCCCACACATCAGGGGCATGCCAAGATAGTTGATTGGCCAGCTCTTCATAATCTCCTCACAGACTGTAACTACTCTAAACCAAGGTTAAAGGGGACAAAAGTTGATTTTGCCCCCATTAACCTTCAGATCAATAGCTCACCAAAAATATCCAATGCAACCTTGGTTGCCATGCATTCCTCTGTACCCCTTCAGTGAAGAAAATGGTGTCATCTGCATACTGAAGTATCTATATCGAAATGTCTTCTCTGGAAAAGCCACCAACAAAGCCACCAGCCTCCGCGAGACCTGTTATAACTGATAATGCATCCACAACCAGAACAAACATAAGAGGAGCCATGGGATACCCCTACCACACCCCCCTCTACGGCTGGAATGACAAACGGAAGGACTTCAGTAGCTCCACTGACACAAGGAAACAATCCAAACGGGACCTATGAAGAACCCGCACGATTGACAAAGGGAATGACTCCAATAGCTCCATTGAAATAAAGAAAAAATCCAAACGGGACATAGATGATGTGTTATGCCAAGTGAACCTCTCATTTGTGGCATCCAACACCTCCAACGCCATCTCTCCCACAAACTCTAAGAAATCTGAAGAGCCTGGATCCATCCCCCTATCACTCAGGTGATCCAAAGCAAGCGAAGTCACATTAAACTCTCTACCAACAATTCAAGGGATGGTAGGAAAATCCATCCTGGTTGTCCTCAACTCCTCCCACAACTTCAGGTAACACTTACCCCCAGAAACTCTGTAGACCATGGTAAGAAGCATCATGCCTGCTCCCTGACTTATGCTCCTTCAACACTGAAAAAGATCTTATCCCCAATCTTTCTTCGAAAGCCTGAAATAAGTCTTCGTCCTACGCCAGTACCACACCGCCCGTATTCTCTACAGACGGTAGCACTCTGAAATCCGACAACTTGGGATTCCATAGCGATCTCCAGAGATTACGAATCCCAACTACCAATCTTCGACTCCTGCAAGAACATCACATCAGTGTGCCAATAACTTAATAGATCACCCACCGTTTTTCTTTTCTCCATGTCCCCCAACAATCTCTCGTTCCAACTTACGATCCTCATTATGATCCACTCAGAGGGTTAACAACAGGTAAGACAACCCCAAGACATTCCACAACCCACGCGTGAATGTCAACTGTAGCACACAAGTTATCCGGAACCAGCCCCACATTCTTCTCCTGCTCCTCCTACACCAATTTCTCTGTCATTTTGTCTTCACCCCTCCCAAGGCATGAGCATCCTACTGTTTAATCCTCAAGCTTCTGCTCCAGGCACTATCTTGCCTTCGTCTTTCTTATTTTGCATGAGAACGAAAGAATTGGATCATCCCTTGATCTTCGACTGTCTTCCCCCAATGCAAGCCTCCTCTCCTCCATCGTTTTTATGGCAGATCAAGATGGATGCCCTTCTAAAGCAGCAGGGCATCTAGGTACCGTTGGACCAGGAGCGAGCGAAGGCATTCGAACCGTTCGAGTTGATGGTGTAGGAAGAGAATGCATACTTGACGATCATGTTGTGTTCAGTGGATGAGATTATAGAGGAGGTTTCCGATGAGGATTCCACGATCAATTTGTGGTTGAAACTCGAAAGTCTATACATGACGAAGTTTCTGACCAACAAGTTCTTGAAGTAACATTGGTTCTCTCTTCGCATGCATGAAGGTAAATCCCTTAAAGAACATCTAGATCCATTAAATACATCGTTGATAGATTTTAAGAAACATAGATGATAAGATTGAAGATGTTGCTTTGATTTGTTAGTTTCTCTGTTGTTATCATATGAGAATTTTGTTCAATCATTTATTGTGGGAAGAGAATCGGTAACCCTAAAGGAAGTTCGTGCAAGTTTGCATATGCGTAAACTTCGACATATGGCTACCGGGAAGAAGGATTGTAATGTTGCAAGTTTGGTTATGACTCATGAAAAGAGTCATATCGGTTCTAGGCGAAGAATGGAAAGCTGACGTCCAAATCGAAGAGTCACAATTCTAAGAACATTTGCAGTTACGGAGGAACCATGAAAATTGGAATAATGACTGTCTGAAGAAGAAAGAGAAAGTCACAGTTGTTGCATTGGCTCTTTGAGGCGCAGATTTCGAAAATGATGTGGTTCTCTTCTCACCGTCATAGATCAGAAGATGACGGATAACACATGGATTCTTGATTCAGGATGTTTGTACCATATCACTCTAAATGAAGATTGGTTCTTCACCTTTGAGAAGATAGATGGTGGAAACATTGTCGTGGGGAATGGTGCAGCGTACAAAATTATAGGGATTGGCTCTGTGAAGATCAGGATGCATGAGGGAGTCGTGAGGACGGTGACAAAAGTACATCATGTTCCTGATCTGAGAAAGAACTTGATATTCCTTGGAGTCTTGGACTATAAAGAATATAGGTACAACGTTGAATGTGGAGTTATGTAGGATACCAAAGTCAGGATCGTTGTCATCCATGCTGATTATTGTGGTACTTTCCACATCCCATCTTTGAGAGGCGTAAGGTATTTTCTGTCTATTATTGATGATTAATCCGGGATGGTTTGGGTGTATATGATGAAGCATAAGAGCAAGGCATTTCAAACCTTCATGTACTATAAGATCTTGGTGGAGAACCTGACTTCTAAGAAGGTGAAGCGTTTACGCACAGGTAACGGGCTACAGTTCTGTTCCTCAGTGTTCGATGAGATCTGCAAGGAGTGTGTTGCGAGACACCACACCGTCGGGGATACGCCATAGCATAATGGAGTTGTAGAAGGAATGAACCGTTGATGCAGGGACATGTGATGGTGTGCATCAACAAGTGGAGTTCAAATTAATGCCAGATGTTGATCACGTAGTTGATCACACCACTTCTGATTAAGCTGATGCAGAACAACTTGAAGCTAAGCAACTAAAGGAGAGGCAACCAAGTTTTTCTACTGATCTGGCTCGTAAAGATATGGATTTGAAGACATGGTTGCATTTGCACTACATGTTGTTGAGGAGGTAGAGTCTCTAGAGCCCTCCTCTTACATGGGGCGCTATAACATGGGCAGAATTTGAGCAGTGAATTATTGCCATGGGTAAGAAGATGGGAGCTTGCCAAGTTGCCAAAAGAAAGGAAGGTCGTTGGATGCAAATGGGTATTCACGAAAAAGACATGAATCTCAAGCAGTAAAGACATCTTATATAAGGGATACCTAGTTGCAAAGGGTTACAGTCAGGAGGAAGATGTTGATTACAATGAGATATTATCTCCCATTGTATGACATCCGTCCATTAGGGTGCTACTAGCTCTTGTAGCACATCAAGACTTGAAGTCGGAGCAGTTAGTTGCAACGACAACTTTCTTCCATGGAGAACTTGAAGACATTCTCTTGAGGCAAGTAGAGGGATTCACATTTCAGGGTAAAGAAGATTATGTATGCAGATTGAAGAAGTTCTTGTATTGGCTTAAGAAGTCTCCTAGGTAGTTGTATAAGAAGTTTGACAGCTTCATGATTGATCATGTGTTCTGTAGGAGCCCATATAATCAGTGTTGTAGAAGACGGTATTCGGTATTCAGTCGGAGGGGTCACTGAATAGAGAATAATCGGTATTCGGGCGATTATTCAGAATTATTCGGTTTTGTATTTTTTAATATAAAAATTATTTATAATACATATATTCTTATATTTTTATACATATATGGTCATTATTTAACATGAATCCAAGATAAAAGTACCAATCAATATAGTAGACATATAGAATTTGACATTTGTGGCGATACCGTGGTAAAATGTAACCCATAAATATTGAAAATTGAAAATAAAAAAATAAAAATATGAAGAGTCAAACTCCAGTCGGCCTCATAGTCGGGCCAGTCGGCCGAATAGTCGGCCGACTATTCGGTCGGGCCGACTATTGCCCGACTGGAGGTCTGTTAAGTCGGGTACCCCACCGCATCGCATAGTCGGACCGACTATTCGGGATAGTTGGCCGACTATTGCAACACTGCATATAATTGTTGTGTTTACCACATCAAGGTGGATGATGGGTCCTTCATCTATCTATTATTGTACGTCGACAACATGTTGATTGCTACCAAGAAGAAGGGTACCATAGGTGATTTGAAGAAGCTCCTTTGTTCAGAATTTGACATGAAGACCTTCGTGCAATGAAGAAGATTTTAGGGATTGAGATCATTAGGGATCGTGTAGAAGGAAATCTTTTCTTATCTCAGAAGAACTATTTTAAGATAATCTTTTGAGATTTGGGACGTCTATAATCAAGCCTCTAGGTCCTCCATCCGTTGCAAATATTCATTTCTTAGTTTCATTGCACCTCAATCAGATGCAAAAAAGGAAGACATTTCTTGTGTTCCCTATGCCAGTGCAGTTGGGAGTCTTATGTATGTCATGGTATGTACAAGACTTAATATCTCTTATGCTGTGAGCGTTGTCAGCAGATTCATGGGCAACACATGGAATGAGAATTGACATGCAATCGAGCGGGTTTTCCACTATCTGAGAGGAACATCAGACATTGTCGTCATCTAGAAAGTGATTCACAGTGTTTGATTGCTGGATATTCAAGGTTGCAGAAAGCGGTAGTCGGTACTCAGTCGGCAAGGTCACTGACTAAGGATTAATCGACAGTCGGGTGACTAATCGGATTCAGTCGGTCATTAGTCGGTTTTGAATTTTTAATTATTTTAAATATATAAATCAATTTTTATACATATATTCTTATATATTTACATTGATTTGTCCATTTTCTATACTATCATAATGAAATAAAAGAAGTAATTGTCTTTAAATAGAACTTTAAGCATATTAGAATAAGTTTGCTTCTAAAAAAATCAAAAAATCTAAATATTAAAAAATCTCTATGTAAAAGTCGGCCTTGTAGTCGGTCCGATTAGTCGGGTTGACCGACTAATGGCCGACTAGGCCTAGTCGAGTCGGCTACCCCACCGACTCGACTAGTCGGGCCGACTAATCGGCCTAGTCGGCCGACTTTTACAACAGTGTGGATATTCATATTTAGACTATGTTGTAGATATTGATGAGAGGAGATCAGTGACAGGCTTATGCTTTTCACTTTGGGAGTTCGGTCATCAGTTGGAAGGCTACCTTATAACTATCGATTACTTTGTCTACCACAGAGGCATAGTACTTGGTTTTAACAGAAGTTGCAAATGAAGGCATCTGGTTGAAGGGCCTAGTCTCGATCTGCAACATATCAAGCTATAGTATATCATATGCCTCAGTGCAACATGCGTTGCCAATGATCATGTACATTATGAGAGGACCAAGCACATATATGTCAGATATCGCTTCATTCATTCTAAGAAGAGGATCAAGATGAATAAAGCCAACACAACAGATAATCCAGCTGATATGTTCACTAAGGCAGTTCCTGAGAGTAAGTTCAAATACTACTTGGACATGTTCAGTGTCGGCGATAGGTAGTAGCCCCAAGGAGGAGATGGTGGTGGCACGACTGGCAAAGCTTCGTAGAGGATTCAATTCAACGTGGAGATTGTTGATATGCCTTGAATCAAAACTGTCTGACCCAGGTTTAAGAACCGTCGTATGCACCCTCTCTTGCCATACCATACCTCAACAAGACGATCTGTTTGTATCAGGGATCCACCTGTACGGGAGTAGTATTTAAACTCCCATAACGTTAGGGCTCTTAGTATCCGTTGTATTCTTTTTTCTCCACAGTGAAAACTGATCGCCATTGCTCAAGGACGTAGCCCAGTTACATGTGAACCTTGTAAATCCGTGTCTTTTTGCTTGTGTGATTGATCATGTTTGTGCATGCTTCATGATTCACAACAGAACAAAATTATAGAATATTGCAAAATCAAGAAAATCTTTTCCTTCATTTTCGTCACCATAGCTATGATTACTATATAGAATTGAGAACTCACAAAACATATTGTCCCATATCTCCACTTGGTCTGCAGCCTGTTTTCCTAAAGTACTTTACCCCCACATCCATTTATAAAGATGTATTGATCTTTGTCTTATTTGAGCTACACCCATATGTCATGTATCCCTCATTTGCGAACCTTTTCAAACTTTGCACTACAGTCAGATGATGGTGGAAGGGCCTGCCAATGTTTCACTGCATTCGGTCACTGTTGCACGTCTATAGGAGAAAAATCGTAGATGAAGATAGGTTACTCAACTTATTTTATTGGCATTCCTTTCCTTCCAAGTCAATTTGAATCTCCACGTAAATGGAGGTCGAGAACCATCACCTGTCAAGAAATTCCTAATTTTAATTGTCTAAAATTCTGATTTTTCTGAAATTATGAACCATCCTGATTCTTACCTATTGGATGATGAGCCCTTAAAAGAGATCTAAAGCTGGTGATGAAGGAAGGTTTGATGTATGTATTATGTTACAGCAGGCATGACCAATGACAAATCACTGTAATTAAGAATCCATCTGGTCAATTCCACTCATTGGGAAATATGCCCATTTCAATTTGGTATTTAGGTTTTCTGCTCCCGTCAGATATATAATTGACTACGGATTCGAGCCATAACCCATCAATAAAATTCTTACACTTTTTCCGATCCTACATCGCATCAATACCTGCGTCTTGTTTTAATTTGTGCAACATTCTATGGGGCATGATCCATAAGATTGTCACTGGTTGTCATGTGGCTTTGTGGTGGCTTCTCACAGTTTTGAGATTATTCTCGACATATCCGGCCCTTCACGTTCCCTTATTTGATGTACTGACCTATGATATTAAAGATAGAATTACCAGATACTTGAAAGATGCCAGTAAAAGCACCCAAAAGCCCCCTCCTCTACTAAGGACTTTGTTTGATTGCTTTCCTAAGTCGAATAACCCCTGTGGCTGACCCTAACGTAATCACTTGAAAATTATGCAGGTGACAACCCCGTTGCTTTTTAAATTGATTCCTGCGGTCATCCATCTCGGAGTTCTGATGCGGTGGTTCGCCCCTGATAGCATCCCTAACGAGGTAACTAGTCTTTGGACTGTGGTACTATTTTACTGCTACGTATTAAAATGATGTGTGTTTTCTAGGCATCTTAGCATGATATGTTAATTTCCAGACAAATTATAAAGGTGACAGTGCTACACGCATAACATTGATGGTCCAAGGCTCTCACAATTCTTGAATAGAACGTAGAAAAAAATTACGCTGAAGCAATTGGGAATAGCATTATGACCTGATGGAGTTGTTAATACTCCAGGTCTGCAAAAATGCAAAGGAGATATAGAGCGACCTAACACGGACGGACCTCTGCACATTCTATCCTGCCGCTTTGCAGTCTCCATTAACGATTTACAGATGGAAATGGTGGAAGGCAGAGCTGACTATGGAAAGATCCCAAAGCTTTGAAGATTTTTACGGGTTTTGCTGCTCCGGGTTTGATCATATAATGGTTGCGATTAAGCCACGTGTGCCGATTTTGTGTAAAGTTCCTTTTATTTCGTAACATATTTGTTTTTGAGGGTTTCTTTTTTATCGGCCCATTTTCTTGTTATATTGATGGTGGGTTGCTAAGCAGCATCTCTCCTGGACTGTACCTGAGTAGATCTGTAGAATACCAATCCATCTGAGAAATGCTCATCAACAAAAATATGTTTCCACTTTCTGGCTTACAATTAGATTAGCATTCTTTGTTGAGCGAAATATGTAATAATGGATGATCTGTGCAAAAGAGTGATCTTGAGAGCTTTTCATGTCAGTGTCCTTACATGATCGAAATAATGAGCAAATTCTTTTGAATGTGAAGATTTCGTGTGTGCAGGTTCGAGCGAGGATGATCTGTATGAGACGAGGATAGCGCGATAGTGCGTTGTCAATGTGAAAACCCGTTATTTTTACTGTGAATTAGATTATCACCTTTATTTTCAAGCTTGACTTTTTATACTGCTGCTGTTAGTAATTTGCAACAATTATTATGCCAGCTATAGATTGTAGGGCTTTCTTGCTGTTTGATCAGCATGCCTACGCACAAATGCTAATTTTTTAACAGCGATGTTATGCGGCGTCTGAAGCTACACGTTAGTATTTACATTTATAACATGAAATAACTTACGTTATTTATGTCTCAAGTTGGATAATATCAGCACAAAATGTTAGGACTATCTTAAGGAAAGGAATTTATCTTCATATCTTAATATGAATTAAGTTGTATTTTATGTAGAATCTTGTTCTATAGTGAGATCTAGAATCCCTATTAGGAGTATAAATCCCGTACTTGAGTTGTATGTACTTGATGGGACTGGTGGATCCATTACTCGGATATAAAATTAACATACTTGCAGACCAACAATGTGGATGTTGTCGATAAGGATATGTTGATCGAGTAAATATGTTTGGGGCATCGCGTTCGTTATTCTGACATTGACATATCCTCATTATCTTAGAATGCATCATTGTTTCGGTTTTAGTTTGCATGATAACTTCATTTGATGTTTTTAAACGTGATTATATTTTATTCTTTTTTGTTGGAAGGATGGACTATCATCTACTTATCATGGTTAAATCGTAAAGCCTTCAAAAGTTTTATGAGTTGTACTATCTAACGACAAATGTAAGCATGCTCCGTTGATGCATACTAAGAAGATCAAATTTAGGCTCTTGTATCCCAAATCATGAATAGCAAGAATCCACAGCACAACGCTACGGAACCAATTCTATGGTTTTCATACAAAACGCATGTTAAATGTTTATCCGAAGTCAACAGTGATGGCAAATACTAAAACTTCCATTTTGTTGTTCAAAAACACCCGTTAAAAGCCACAGATTTTCACCGATCTCCTAAAGCAGCCCAAATCTGTTATTACCGAAACCATGGATATTAAGAATTTGAAGACCAAAATTTTCGTCAAATGCCACAACAAACGCCACCCAAGTTTCTGCAAGTAGAGCCCACAACCACCTGTAGACCCTCATGAAACTGCTTGCATCCTTTGCGTTGTTGACTACCAAATTAAACTGCCTGACCTTGACGTTCTCATCCTTGATCCTAGGAAATTCCAACAGCCTTCCACCGCCTTCGTCCCCATTGGAAACCACAACATCATGCAGATACTCGACTTGCCAACTTTAAAGTTGTTTTCTCAAGTTTCCTTATTAATATCATCCAAAATGATGTAGAATCTGTTGAGAAACCCGTACTCAATACTCGGTCGGTCGGGTCACTGATTAAGAATTAGTCGATTGTCTGATGACTAATCGGAATTAGTTGACAGATTTGATTTTTTTTTATTTATCATATATAGACTATATTTTATACATATATTTTTCGGTATTTATAGTGATAAATAAAAGAAGTAATTAAATTAAAATAAGATATTAAACATATTATTATAATTATCCTTTAAAAAGCAAAAAAATAAAAAAATACAGAATCTCTTTGCAAAATTGGCCGACTAGTTAGGTCAACTAGTAGACTGACCGACTATTGATCGATTGGTCAATAGTCGGTCGACCACCCTACCGACTTAACTAGTCGAACCGACCAGTAGACCGACTTTTACAACAATGAATTTGGATCATTAAAAGTGGATTGCATATAATTAATAAACAATTATAAGTTATTCCAAAAGGGTGACAAAGGAAATAGGACAACCCTTGGCTCGATCATGACATTAAGGTCGAGACACGATCCAATAGATCAGGAACTGTACGTACGATGTCAAAGTTAACTATTCGGTGCATGTAGGAGGCCTAGATAAAGGCACTTTCCTCTCCAGCGGTATGAGCATTATTATTACCCACTTCAACCATATTATATAATTATATTCCAAACACAAAAACAAAAAGAAGATGTGAATCTTTTTTTAATATTAAATGTTAAAATAAATGTAAATTCTTTTCATTGAATATGATAATATTTGACATTGGTATCCGATGATCGTCCTCCCTCTTTGCAAGGCATGGACCAATCATCGTCGATCACCATCCCAATCAGCTTCCACCATCCGACCATCACTAGTAGCCCATGATTGCACATTGTGTACCCATCACCATCAGCTAACACTTGTCATCGCTTCCCAGTCATTGCTCGTCAGTCAAAACCCGTTACCTCCCAGTGAAGGTAATCCCGCATTATCTGGAACCTCCCCTCCAAATTTAACCTACCTAGCCAGCCTTAATCAAATACACCTAAGGCTAACCTAAAGACACCTTTCACCATCCAAACACTGTATCCCCATGTTGTTCGACTCTCCGACCAACATACTACCTAGCTCTCTCTCTGTCTCCTATGCAATGCTCAAGTATGGTCTAGTCTCCCTTCTTAGACTCCTACCTCATCCGAATACAACCTTGAAAACCTCACACCTCCACCACATTTGCCCACTACTTTCTAGTCCCACCTAAACCGTGGCCCAATGTCATCATCCATCTTTTTCCCTAACTAGCCTTCATCGTTTCATCTTCATCAAACTCATCACCTCCAACTACCTTCCTTAGCTTAGCAAACAAAAATCACGCCACTTCTACACTCCCATGGGCTCTACGATATGGTGGATGGTGAGATTGTTATCCACTAGTCATTACTGCTATGGCATCTAGCTTCTTCAATGGATCTTACCAATGCTGCAATGATAAGACCCACACCTCCGACCCCAACCTCAGTTGATCCAACACACGCATCCTGTCTCAATCGAGATTAGACCCTCTTCCGTCTTCTCGTATCTCTCTCAAAAGGTGTCTTCCCTACGATAATTGAACTAATATCTTCGATGATATATGGAAGACACAAAGGTATCCCCATCACAAACACATATCCTACAACTTCATCTTAAACCCTAGAACCTCTAAAATGGTGATGATCCTTTCCTCACCAAATTTTAGAAGGTGAAATCCATTAGCAATTAGGTCAATGTTGTTAGTCAATAACTTTCCACATCCATCCTCAAAGCCGTCAACTTCAACAGCCTCAGAAGCGACTCAACAACCTCTTAGCAACTCTAACCACACAAAGCAACCCTGTCATGTTCCCTGAACTCCCCATTATAGTGCAACTACAAGTTCATGAAGTCCATCTTCAACACTCTCACCTACCACAACCGTTGCACTTCCCCTCCACATCATTGAACATGTCACTCTGTCCCTGAGTATGCCTCTAATAATCATAGAAGCGATTTTGGCATTCTAGAGATGCCATGAATTATGCTCATCTTTTGGTAACTTTGGACACAACACCTAGTGCAGCAAATTACGGAAGCACACACAAACAAGATCAATCATGCAAGCATGAAGACGTAGATTTACAAGGTTTACATGTAATTGGGTTGTGTCCTTGGACAAAAGGGATCAGTTTTCACTATGCGGAGAAGAAGAAAACACATAGGATATGGACAACCATAACCCCAAGAGAGTTTATATACTACTCCCATGCAAACTGATCTCCAATATAAATGGATCCAAATACATGAATACAAATATAATCGTTAATACAAAATTTCATTAAGGATGTTGCCTCCACACACTCATGGGGAACGCACCCACTCTGCCCTAGCACCACGCCCCCCACATCCCACAAGCTCGTCGATCGGGTAGCGAGTCCCCCTTCTTGTTGGGGTATGGTACGACAGGAGGGGGTGCATACGAAGATTCTTCAACCTGGGTCAGATGGTTAGGATTCAAGGCTATCAATAATCTCCACCTTGAATTGAATCCTCTGAGATGCTTTAACAAGTTGTACATGCCATCGACAACCCCTCCTTGGGGCTATTGCCAATTATTGACATTGAGAATATCCAAAGATTGTTTGAACTTATTCTCAGAAACTGTATTTATGAACATATCGACTGGATTATTTGTTGTGCTGACCTTCTTCACCTTGATCCTCTTCTCAGAATGAATAAAATAATATCTAACATATATGTGCTCGATCATTTTATGATTCACATGATCCTTGGCTAAGCATATCGCACTAATATGTCATAATGTACTGTAGCATGATACTGTTTCAGATCGAGATCTCTAACTAAGCCCTTCAGCCAGATATCTTCCTTTGCAACTCTTGTCCAAGCCATGTTCTTTGCATCTGCGGTAGACAGTATAACTGGTGATTGTAAGGTGGCCTTCCAACAGATGACAAAAACTCCCCAGAGTGAAATGTGGCCTATCATTGACCTCCTCCCAAAAGCATATGCAGCATAATTTAAATTTGAATATCTAGAAACCAAACACTCCGAATCACTTATGTAGATGAGGCCAATGTGTCGCGACCCCAATTTCCGGGCCATCGGATCCTCCCATATCAGGATCTGGTTACTCAGCAATAATTTATTCATCAATCACAACTAACATTTAGAAACATACTGCAATTAAAAATACTCAGAAGGAAGTATTTCAACATTTTTCCATTCACAAAATAAAGTTCACATGATACATTATCCCATTAAAATCATTTACATGTACATCAGCTGGAAGGAAACACACAAAAAAGATTACTAACTACCTTACATAATAAAGATATTGTAGCTGACCGGATGACTATGTTAGTTGGTTGGATTATTGATGTCCTTGCGATGGCTCACCGTCACCTGTTGGGTTTTCCATAAATCATAGGATAACAGTTAGTGAATGCTAATAACGAAGAAGAGAAAAGCAAACAAATTGTATAATTTTTCAAAACTTGTTCACAAAAAGTTTCATTCCTTCTCATTAATTTAAGTCTGATCCTTTCTATTCCACGTTAGGGATTAGTCTAGGGAATTACCTCACCACTATATGGACTCTCAAGTTGTGGACACTTCGAGATTAGACATTGCATTAATCTGGTAAGCTTATGCCATCGTATGTCACCTCAACCAATCCTACAATACTACCCTAACAATTTCCTTCTCTTTTATTAATCAGGGTCTTAAGCCCTCAGCCAGGCAAACAAAGGAGCTCACCGTCCTCGAGGACTCGGTTGCTTAAAACCTCAGGTTAATATTTAATCATATAACCTAGCAGCTTTAAATACATGTTATCGTGACCCAGCCACTATCCAACCACCCGTGCCTCCACATGGCATGACTACATCTTCTGTCATTCAACCCGAAGATATTAGCACCTGGTACCATGCATTGTAAATTATTTATTTCATGTGCACTTATCATAGCAGGGCAACTATGTACCACATAGGTAGGGCCACGCCAATACGGGTTCCTTCCGACAAACCTACAGGTTGCATGCCCGACCTGTAATTCTACTCCCAGTCATCCTTAACGTGACACCCGATCCTTTTCAGGATCCAACTTAATACACATCAA
Organism: Ottelia alismoides; assembly: GCA_037367405.1. Taxonomy (NCBI): domain Eukaryota; kingdom Viridiplantae; phylum Streptophyta; class Magnoliopsida; order Alismatales; family Hydrocharitaceae; genus Ottelia; species Ottelia alismoides. The sequence goes on along the minus strand of JAZKJV010001439.1, from coordinate 1,015,257 downwards.
TTCTCATGATGTAATTCTTCCATTATGCCTTCAATTTGCATATTCCTCAATATTGAGTATAGATCCATATATATATTAATTCATATCTACATATACTCATATTTATGCTTATGATAACTCCCAAACCCTATCTTTCCAAGATGTTGCATCAATTTGATGCTTAACCTTTATTTTAGTGGGAATCACAAAGCAACTTTTCATATTATCTCAAAAATAGCTAAACTTAGGGTTCTTCATAGCGAAGAACATAAAATCAGGAATTTCAAAATCTCGTATGAAAACCCAACAGCAAAAGGAAGGATTCCGTACCTAATCAAGCTCTCTCTCGCATATGCAGTGCTTTATCGTGTTTCATTTTTAGAAAGGATGATGTAAGGCTCTTGAAATGATCGAATTTCATTTTCGTATCAAAAACGCTAAGAATGTGCCAAGAATGCGAAGAACGAACGAACAACACGAAGAATGCGAAGAACACACGAAGAACGTGAAGAATATATTTTCTCTTGAAATTTCATCAGAGCTTCCCCTTATACGGGATGATATTTCTAAGAAAATTTCGGCAGAGTTTCCCCTTATATTGGGACATAATTCTATGAAAAATTCGACAGATTTCCCCTTATATCGGGACATATTTTAAAAGAAAAACGGAAAAATTTTCCTCTATAAAATCACCGAGAGGAAAACAAAAGGAAACTGAAAGAAATATAACCAAACTACAAGCAATGGAGAATTGGTAGACACCACGCGTCTTAGGTGAGTGAATGTGTGACGAATCACAGGGTTCACTAACGTGCATAGGCACCCGCACCTAAGTACGATATTACATAGATTTCTCCACGAACCATAACAGAAAATGAATCGGAAAGGGGATGAATCGAAAATCGAACTGGAAAAAGAACATGAATCGAAAACGTAGCTCATAAAGCAAACTAAGAGAGAATCGTACCTTCCTCATCCTCGTTCTCCCGGCAACACTTCGCTAGCACTCCTTCCTCACCTCCCACTCCTCCTCCCGACCTCTGGACACTAGCCCTTAGGGTGGTGGTGGTAGTGGAAATCGTAGAGAATGAATGGCTGGGGAGCTATTTATAGGCTCCAGAAAACTGTTAACCATGGTTAGAAAATCATGGTTTAGACCTTAACCGCAATTAGCGGCCCATGGTTTTGGCCAAAACTTATCTGAAACTTAGGGCTTAAGTTAGAACTATCCAGAAGACTATAGATTCGCCAAGGACACTTAATTAGAGCTAACCATGATTAGCTTTTACTAATCATGATTTAACCTTCACGGCATACCTTTTGCTAACCATTGATTAGTGTTCGCTAATGGTCATTAACGATCCTCAATTCATCATAAGTTTATTTAATCATATTTAACTAGTCTTAGTGACGGTCATTAAGAGTTAATGATGTCTTAAACCTCCTAGACTTCTCTTTCTTCCAAAAATCATAACAAATCAAAACGAAGCCCGATTTACACGAAACAAATTTCGTTGGTTTCCTCTTGACGAGCTGGATCTTATTATATAAGATCCGAGAGATGCCAAGTTCAAGGCTTTACACAATGTCTAATGTTCCTCTCAGATAATGAAAAGATCTACTTACATGTCTGCCAATGCTCCTTCCATGGGTTGCCCATGAATCTACTAACAATGCTCACAACATGAGCAATATCAGAACTTGTGCATACAATGTCATACATAATACTCCAACCTACACCGGCATAAGGAACACTTGACATGTGCTCCTTCTCTATGTCTGACTGAGATGCGAAAGAAACTGTGCAATACCTAGAGGTTCAGCTCTAGACATCCCAAATATATTAGAACTTTCTCAGTGTAGTTCTTTTGAGATAAGAAATGCTTCCCATCTGTACGATCTCTAATGATCTCCATCCCTAAATTCTTCTTTGTTGCGCCATGGTCTTTTATGCCAAACTCTGAGCTAAGGAGCTTCTTTGAATCATCTATGGTACTCTTCATCTTGACATCAATCAACATGTTATCGACGTACAATAACATATAGATGAAGGACCTATCCTTCACCATGTTGTGGTAAGAACAACAATCGTATGGGCTCCTATTGAACCCCATGATCAATCATAAAGCTGTCAAACTTATTATACCACTGTCGGGGAGACTGCTTAAGTCCATACAAGGACTTCTTCAATATACACACATGGATTTGTCGTGAAATGTGAATCCCTCTTCTTAGTTCATGAGAATGTCTTCTTCAGGTTCACCATGCAGGAAAGTTGTTATCGCATATAACTGATCCAGCTCCAAGTCTCGATGTGCTACAAGAGCTAGTAGCAACTTAATGGATGGATGTCGTACAATGGGAGATAATATCTCATTGTAATATACACCTTCCTTCTAACGGTATCCCTTTGCAACTAGGTGTCCCTTGTATATGATGCCTTCACTACTTGAGATTCCTGACTTTTTCTTGAAGACTCATTTATATCCAATGACCTTCCTTCCTGTTGACAAGTTGACAAGCTCCCATGTCTAATTCTTGTGAAGAGGTTCCATCTGCCCAAATTCTGACCCAACTGTGAACTCCATGTAAGTGGAGGGCTTTGGAGACTCTGCCTCCTCCGCAACCTATAGTGCAAATGCAACCATGTCTTCAAATATGTATCTCTCTATGAGGTCGATCAGTAGCAAAACATGGTTACCATTCCTCTAGTTGCCCAGCTTCAAGTTGTTCAGCATCATCCTGATTAGGAGTGGTGTGTTCACTTCTGTTATCACTACTTGGTGTCAGTTCAAGATCCACATGTAAAGCAGATCATCACATGTCTCTACATCAAAAGACTCACTACTCGAGTGAAGCATGGAATTCTCATCAAATGTATCATTCCTTCTAATAATAACTCTATACTCAGAAGGGGACCAGATTACGTATTTCTTTACTCATGCATCATACCCTGTAAACATCCCTTTTTCACCCTTAGTTCTAGTTTTCCTTCACTAGCATGATGGTAGGCAGCACAACCAAAGACTCATAAAACAAAATAGTCAGCATGATTACCAAACCATGCCTCCATGGTTGTTCTACCATCAATAGTTGCAATAAAGACATGGGTAAAGGAACCTCTGTTAGTAATGTATTTTGTAGTTCTTGTTTATTTCATTGTAACCCCTCTGGGGGTACTTATGTATTTTCCAATTTTGAGATCTCTCGGGTTCTGTCCTATATAAGGATCCTCGATCTTTCAAATAAAGTATGCAATTTCTTTCTCTCATTATTTTTTCCACATGGTATCAAAGTAGCGGTCCTAGACCGGTGTTCTGACATAATTCCGACTGCTACCTTCAACCCTAATCCACGAGCATCTCATGCACACCGTTGAGGAGCCGTTCTCCCTTCTCTTGTTTGCGGCCATGAGAGCCTCTAGTCCCATCGACCTCTGCTAGAGGGCATTGAGTGCCCTCTACCTTGGTCAAGAAGGCATCGGAGGAGTTGGAGCCATCAGGTCTCTACCTGGAGCCCTAAGCTTCGCCTCCTACATTTGCCAACAGCAGATCAAGCCCTCTGCTGGGCACTTGCGCGTTGCTATAGTCCTTTTAGGGCTCCACCCATAGTAGATTAAGCCATGTTGGGCTCCTGCAACATCGCCATAACCCTTTATGTCTTCACCAGGCCCTCCAGGCATCATTAGGGCTCATCACCGGCATCTCCATCACCCCTTTGGGCCTCCACGGTGTCGCGACATCACCATCAAAGACCTTTTTGACCCCCTCGATGGCGCCTAAGTGCCACCGCGTGTCTGTAATGGGTACCTTCGATGCCCTTGTACCTCCACAACCCCTCAAGCACGCTACCAGTCCCTTTAGACGATCCTCGACAACTATGAAGGCCTCCATATAGTCTCTTACGGCCATCTTATTTTGACTTGATGCTTGATTAGGTCCTTTGATGCTCGGTTAAGATAACTAATCTCTTTTAGGTGTCTTTTTTCTTGACCTATGTGTTCATCATGCCATCTACAGAGCTCAGGCTTGTGTACCTGACTTCTTCTATGATGGTACAAGGCACTTCTATCAAACTGAAGGGCTTCGAGAATTATGTACTCTGGTCTCGATCCTTTAAGGTGTTTATGGATGGTCTGCGCAAGAACTACATTCTTACTAAGGATCCGCCCAAGGAGACTGACAAGGACTATGATACCTGCTATGTGGAAAACTACCAGGTCATTACTTGGATGTCCAACAGTGTTTATCCAAATATAGCATCGAATCTTCTCTACAAGGAGACGGCAAAGGCGATGTGGAAGAGCCTGGAGCATACCTACTCCCAAAAGACTACCAAGTCTAGGCTCTCATACATCTACGCACAGATTCGGTCTGCTAATCAGGGAGATCCTACCTTGGTTGAGTACTGCATGCTTCTCATAAGCCTGTTTGAGGAGCTACTCATTTTTCAGCATGTTTGTTGTGACAAGCAAATAGGAGAACGTGAAGAATGGCAGGTGTATCGCTTTCTGTCTGGATTGCATCTGCGATACAAGCCTATTAAGGATAAATTCCTAATCGTTGATGTCCTACCCACACTTGAGATCATCTTTGGTTGTCTGCGGGAACTTGATTCTCTAGCCGAGCATCCTACTACTACTCCATCTACGGAGACTACAACCCATTATGCTCGGGGAAGGCCCAATTACCAGGAAGGACGATACCCTAATTTTAGTCGTGGTCGAGGTCGTGAGTCTGAACGTGGATGTGATTTTGGTCGCAGACATGATTTTACTACTTCCCGCTATCTATCATGCATACATTATGGACGTTGGAATCATCCATTTGAGAATTACTCGGCAAAGTTTGGCATGCGACTTAATACCAACAATGCCTTAGAGACAGCTTCTTACGAGGGCTCATATGGTATTGCTGAGATCCCACACGATCATCCCTATGGTGATAGTACGCCACCTTTTGCAGCCTCTAAATAGGCTCGCCTGCGACATTTTCTACAGAACTCCTCAGCCATTGACAATAGTACTACTGCCCCTACAGCTAGTTTGGCTAGTACCTCAGGTACCATTGCCAACTCTGCATCAGCATCCATCCCTGCATGGATTATTGATTCTGGAGCTTCAACTCATCTGACAGGAGAAGGTAGCCTTCTCACCTCCTCGCAAGCATCCTCCTCTGTAAAGACTATTCAGGTTGCCAATGGGGCGCATTCGACTTTCACTATTGTGGGCATTGTGGAGTTCTCCTCTAAATTCCGATTGACTGGAGTTCACTGCGCTGCTGCTTTTATGTTTAGTCTTTTATCTATACAAAAGCTATGCACTAAGCTTAACTGTAGAGTTATTTTTTATGAATTTTGTTGTTATTTTCAGGACATTCGGACGAGACAGATTTTTGATGGGGGACATGAGAAAAATGTCCTATATTATCTTGATATCCCTTGTGACTCTAGTTCTGTTGGTGATACGTCAATCTCTGAAGATCCTCTTCTCTGGCACCTTCGCCTCGGTCATCCACCTGCAAAAGTTGTCTCTTTAATGTTCCTCGAACTCTCTACGCTCAATCCTTTTGAGTGTGAGGTGTGTCAATTCGAGAAATATCATCGAGCATCTTTCCCTGCTCGTATTGAGTGTCATCGTGAAGTCCCTTTTCATTAGTCCATTGTGATATTTGGGGACCATGTTCGGTCCGTACTCTGAGTGGACTTAAGTATTTTATCATTTTTGTTGATGATTATAGTTGATTATCTAGGGTCTATCTATTAAAAGAGTGTTTGAAGATTAATAATATTGTTAAGAATTTCTTCCATTATGTCAAGAATATTTTCTCCTCGGATGTTCAAGTTTTTCACTCTAATAATGTTGGAATTTATCCAACATGATCTAACAAACTTCTTTGCATCCCAGGGCACCATTCATCAAACCTCTAGTCCTTAAACTTCCCAGCAGAATGGGGTAGCGGAAAGAAAACTCGGACATCTACTAAATATTTCCCACTCCCTCCTTACCCAGATGAAAGTTCCTAAAACCTATTAGGGGATGTTGTTCTTACCACCGTCCATCTTATGAATAGAGTACCCTCTATTTCCCTACATGATTCCACCCCATTCTCTATGATATACCCAACTGAGTCACCCTTTCCTCTACCCCTGAGAATCTTTGGTTGTGTGGTCTTTGTTCATAACTTTCACCTTGCTGGCAAACTTTCTCCTCATGAGATTAAGTGTATTTTCCTTGGTTATTATCGTACCCAAAAAGGTTACAGGTGCTATATCCCTATTCGGCATCACTATTATATCTCTGATGATGTAACCTTTTTTGAGAAAACTAGCTTCTTCACTCAATTTGTTACAGATATTCCTCTAGATGTCCCACATCCACCCATTGTCTATAAGAGCAAGCAAATATCTCCACAACTAGAGGTTCCTTTACATGTGCCTTTGTTGTAGGACAATATGCCTTCTTCATGTGCGCCCTTCAATGTTGTCCCAGATGGTCCTCAAGATCTTCCCATTGCTCGTGCGCATAACTAAGAGGCAATGTACTTTTCATCCCATGTCTCTTTTCACTTCTACTGCTAGTTTATCATCAACTGATAAGATATATGCAAATGCTAGCATGACTATATCCATTCCGTCATACCTCCATAGTGCTTTGTAGGATTTTGGATGGCGACAGACCATCAATGATGAGATGGATGCTTTCACTTTGTGAGGGACATGGGATCTGGTGTAGTGTCCCAAGGGGATTAGACATGTGGCATGCGGATTGATCTTCACAACCAAGCAGTCACTAGACTGGTCCATTGATAGATTGAAAGCATGTTTTGTGATTAAAGGTTTTACACAGAAATATCAGGTGGATTACGGACTATTCTTTCTGTGGCAGCTAACAAGGCCTCGCTTATATTTCAGCTGGATGTGAAGAATGCATTCCAATATAGAGATCTCAAGGAAAAGGTGTATACGATACAACTTCCTGGTTATGAAGTCGAGGGAGAATATGTATGTCAACTTCGTAAGGTAATTTATGGACTGAAGTAGAGCCTAAGGACATGGTTCGACACACTTACTGCAGAAATCAGCACTCTTGGCTTTCAGAGAACTACCTCTGACCACTTTGTGTTTGTCAGAAGATGGCCAACTAGTACGGTTATACTTGTTTATGTTGATGATATGGTTGTTAAGGTGATGATGATAAAGGGATACCAGAAACCAAGGCCTTTCTTCAGAAGGTTTTCATCACCAAGGACCTTGGTCCACTACGTTATTTCTTGGGCATAAAAGTGCTGTGAACGATAGAGACTTCATCTCTCACAGAGGAAATAACGTCTGGACATCCTTACTGATGCCTGATTACTTGGATGAAAGCCCTCTTGTATCCTTGCAGATCTGAAGAAATACTCCACATCCTCTGATCTTGTCTTCGAAGATATTACTAGGCACAGAAGCCTGGTTGGCAAACTTCTCTACATCAATGTCACCAGATCAGATATTTCTTATGTAGTGAGTAGAGTCAGTCAACATATGGAGCAACCTTGCTTCAGTCACTAGCAGGATGTCCTCCAGATCCTACGTTACTTGAAGGAATCACCAGGACGTGGCCTCTTTTACGGGGCAAATGGCTACACTGATGTTATTGCCTATGTTGATGCTGATTACGCAAGTTTACTGAAGGATCGTCACTCCACCACAGGATATGCTATGATGGTTGGAGGAAACATTACTACTTAGAGGAGCAAGAAGCAGACCGTTGTAACTAGATCCAATGCAGAAATAGAGTGCAGGGCAATGGATCAAGCTACCTGTGAGATCACGTGGCTATTGGCATTTCTACAGGAACTTGGTATTGTTGTCATCACTCATATTCCATTATATTGCGACAACAAATCTACTACATATATTGCCACGAATCATTTATTACATGAACGAACCAAGCATATAGAAGTTGACTACCATTTTGGTCCACGGCATTATACGGATTGGAAAGATTACTACTCCTCACATCACTATAGATATTCAGCTTGTAGATGTATTCATGAAGTATTCACCCAAGAAGCGTCTCTTGTGGATAGTTTTTGTTAGAAATATATATGTATGTAGCAGATCTCACTAAAACCCATGTAAGGGTAGTTTTGTACTTTTCTCTCTCCTGTACTCTCTAGGGTTTCTAGGTTTGTCCTATATATCGACCCCTAGAACCATTGGAATAAGACAAGCAATTTCCTCCTTTTCTGACATGGTATCAGAACCAAGCCGTAGCTCTCCCTATCTCCTCCTCCCTCCCGATCCCTAGCCTCTCTCCAACGCCTCTCCATCCCGTACCCGACTCCCAACGCCTCCTCTCTCCCCATCGCCTCCTCTCTCCCCTCGCTCCCGACCCATCACCTCCTCTCTCCCCTCGCTCCCGACCCATCACCTCCTCTCCCCCTAATTGCGCCCCCCCCCCATCACGCGATACCTCCCCTCGCTCCCCATCGTGCCCAACCTCCAATCGCGCCCCCCCCCATCGTCTCTCCATCGTGCCCCCCATTGTTTCCCAGGCGCAGTTGCCCAAACCTCCTCCCTAGGCAAGCAGGCGGCTCGGCCTATCGTCTCCCTACGCGTCAGGCAGCGGCGGCTCCGCCTCCAGGCACCTCTCCAGTGTTTCCAGCATTTCCAGACCTCCAGGCACCTCGCCAGGCCTCCACCAGGCACCAGATCTCCGCAACCAGGCACCTCACCAGGCCTCTGACATTACTGCTCCAGTGTTTCCAGATCTCCACTGTCTCCAGCGTCACCACGCGACCCAGAAGGCACCCCTTCTCCCTCCGACTCACGCAAGGACCTTCCGGGCGGAACCCCCCCCCCCCCCCCCCCCGCTCCAGGACCCCCCCCCCTCTCCAGGACCTCCCAGGAGGAGCCCCTGCTACCTCCGATTCACGCAAGGACCCCTGCTCCAACATATGAATTCTGCAGTTGGCGATTTTGACTCTCTCCAGCTGCATAGTTGGCGCAATCTCCAGCACTAGTAGCCACAAGTCTGACCAAAGTATGCGGCCCGCTTACTCCAACGACTCCAGCAATACCATCCGGTGATATTCCACTACACCTCCTGCGAATGCTAGTCAGCATTCTTTTACTGCCTCTGAATATGCTAGTCTTCGTCAACTACTACAGAACTCTCAAACTAACGTCATCAACTCTGCTACAACAGCCAGTCTTGCCACAACTTCGGGTACAGTCGCCAGCACAGCTACTACATCAAGTCCTACATGGATTATCGACTCTGGAGCCTCGACACATCTAACAGGGGAAGGTAGTATTCTTACTTCTTCCCGACCGTATTCAGTTGTGAAAACTGTACGTGTTGCCAATGGAGCGCACTCGCCCATTACTAGTGTGGGCACTATGGAATTTTCTCCCTCACTCAGACTCACAAACGTGCACTGCGCTCCAGCCTTTCCTCTTAGCTTATTATCTGTTCATAAACTGTGCACTGAGCTTAACTGTCAAGTGATATTTGATAAATTTTGTTGTTACTTTCAGGACATCCGGACGAAGCAAATCTTTGGTGGGGGGGTATGAGAAGAATGGGTTGTATTATCTTGACATCCCTACTTATTCCAATTTTGCAGGTGCTGCGTCCATTTCCATTGATCCACTGATATGGCATCTTCGTCTTGGTCATCCATCTGCCAAAGCCCTCTCTATGATGTTCCCTGAACTTTCGTCGCTAAAACCCTTTGAGTGTAAGGCGTATCAGTTTGGGAAACATCATCGAGCATCCTTTCCTGCTCGAATTGAGCCTCGTCATTCTACACCCTTCGCTCTAGTTCATTGTGATATTTGGGGACCTTGTCTGGTTCGTACACTTAGTGGCCATAAGTATTTTTTTGTTTTTATTGATGATTTCAACAGACTGTCATGGGTTTATCTACTAAAAGAATGTTCGGAGATTAATATTATCATCAATAATTTCTTTCAGTATGTCAAAAACATTTTTTACACTACTATACAAAGTTTTCGTTCGGATAATGCTTTGGAATTCACCCAAAATGACCTTGCCACATTTTTTGCTTCCCAAGGGACCATAAATCAAACCTCCTGTCCCTATACATCTTAACAAAATGGGATAGCAGAAAGAAAATTAAGACACCTCTTAAACATTGCCCGATCTCTTCTCTCTCAGATGAAAATTCCCAAAACCTACTAAGATGATGCTATATTAACTACCGTTCATCTTACCAACAGAGTCCCTTCGCCTTCTCTAAATAGGTCTACTCCATTCTCTTTACTCTACCCCATAGAGTCTCCTTTCCCCCTACCTCTACGGGTCTTTGGTTGTGTGTCATTCGTTCATAAATTCCAAAATACAGATAAACTCTCGCCACGTACGATCAAATGTGTTTTCCCGGGGTACTCTCGCACTCAAAAAGGTTACAGGTGCTATGATCCTCATGGTCATCGCTATTACATCTCGGCTGATGTTACATTTTTTTGAGAACACAAGCTTCTTCTCCCATATTATCACTGATATTTCCCTTGAACTTCCACCCCCACCCCTCGTCTACAAACAAAGAAAAGTATATGCACCATCAGAAGTCCCTTTACCCGTTGATAACTAGGGAAATCGAGGGTCGTACAGTTTCACAAGGAGAAACCGCAGTCGGTGTGTTGACCACTCAAAAATCCCTAATTAATCAACAATTAACCCACAATATTAATATCAAGAAATGACAAACAAATGTGAAGTTAAAATTTATTTTTAACTCTACATAAAAGATGTATAGGTGCAAGTACGCAGAGAGTTCGAACACAGGGAGCAAGGCAGGATAGATCAACAAGTGTGTGTGTGTGTGTGTGTGTGTCTGAATGTGATGGATTGTCTACACTATGCAATGCAAATATTTTTGTGGGTTTTTAATTTTTTACATTTTTTTATTTAAATTTTTTAATTTTGTATTTTGATTTTTAATTTTCTGATTTTATATTTTCTTTTTATATTTTATATTTTTTATATTTTTTAATATTAGAATATATATATAATATAAGAAAGGAGGTGTTAGGATATTTATAAAAATAAGGGAAAATAGTCAAAAATTAGGGAATAAAATATTTTTGGTTTTTTATGGTTTTTTACTGTTTTTTTATTTTTGGGTATTTTTCACAATCTTTTTGGTATTTTAAAAGGCAATATATAGAAAATAGTGAATTAATAATCTGGCCAAAGTTAAAATGGGAAGGAAAAATACCAAACAATATCAAAAATTTCCCAAATTAATTTTAAAATAAAGATAATAAAATATAGAACCTACAGGACCTGGATTTATATTTTTTTTACTTTTCTAGGTTTTTTTTAGATTTTTTGGAAGTTTTTGGGTATTTTCTAATTTTTAAGGTTTTGGTTTTGAGATTTTTAGTGATTTTTGGAATGACACTAAAATAGACTAAAATACACAGCAGGTGATTTTTTTTGGAATTTTTCAAGGTAATTTAATATTTTTTATATTTTCTAAGATAGACAGTAGCTAAAATGCATGTTTTTGATTTTTAATAAATATGGAAAATGCTACAAAAATGAAAAATAAAAATATGGCATGAAAGTGCAAGTTAACAAGAGCCTATGATGATTTTTGGGGAATTTTTGGGATTTTAGAAATGCATGCAATAACTAGATAAAATAAAAAGAAAATACATACAGGCTAGGGGTATTTATGCAATATTCAGAAAAGTCAGGGACCTATATGTAATTTCCACAAATTTTATAACTGGAATAAAACTTTTCTGGACCAAACACCAATAGCAAAAGTCGCCAGGGCCTTGTGACAAAAAGCCCAAAGTACACGTGACTCGCACGCACGCCTGGCAGGGACACGTTCGCAATTATCCAAAAACTTGGGGGCGTAGATGCAAAATGGCCAGAAAGTTATAACTGTAATGAAAATTTTATGGACTAAAGGCAAATAAGCATAACACCCTGGGCCCTTTTGTAAAATCGCCAAGTTACGTGCGCAACGCACGTGACTGGCAGGGGCCTATATGTAATACAATGAAAATCGGGGGGGGGGGGGGGGGTGTGATGCAAATTACACAACAATTTTAAACGGCCGATGAAAGTTTAGTTACTAATAAACTATTACAAAAATGGCTGAGATAGAATGTGTAAAATACCCAGGGGCGCGAATCGGACGGCGGATGTTGATTCACTTAAATACGTGTCGCTCAGTGGTAGCGCGATGCCCCTTCGATCTGCACGGTCAGGATTAAATGAGGCTCGATGATCCGACGGCTGACACCATGCTCGATCCAAGGGCTGTTGTAGCACGCCAAGAACATGGGCAATCGAACGGTCCTGGGACGTGAGGGAAGAACAACCGAAGAACTCGGCTAGGATGAACGTCAAACTCCAAAATCTCAACGTCTGGTGCCTTCTAGTCCCCTCTGATGGAACACGAAGTCTCCTGGAAGTTCCCTCGACTGATTGACGGCTGCAAAATGGCCCGGGAGAGGCCGGAGGTCCGCCGCGGCGTGAGGAGGCTGGGTAAGCTCCAGGTGGCTCGGTGTCTCGCGAAAGTGACCCCTAGGAGGGGCTCGTAGCACCTAGGGACCTGCAAAGAAGATACACAACAACAGCAGGGTGGTCCCAAGGCTACTGCGGGTCAATGGATGGTGGTTTTGGCGAAAATGGAGCTCGCCAGAGCTTGCTCCGGTGAGGTGGTGGCGCGATGATTGGGTGATGCTCAGCCTAAATAAAAGGTGGGAAATAAAAGCTAAGGATACTGGGAACAAAAACAAGCAAAAAGAATGAAGAGAAATGAACCTCGAGGGTTAGAAACCCAAGGTTGGACCTCACGGTGGTGCAGCCGCCAGAGATGGGTGGAACGTGCCTAGGCCACCCTCCGCACCTCAACAAGAAGCCGGGTCGATCCTCTGTCACCGGAGACGCACAGCTGATCACTTGGAGGTCTGAAAGTTGGCCAAAAACGGTTCGAAGAGGGAAGGAACGACCGGGGGTGGTATTTTGAACAAAGGTTGAGAGGGCTCGAAGACCGAGGTGCATCGGTCGATTCAACGACCCTAAGGTCGAAAAAACCTCTCGGCGTGATTCACCGATGATCGAGGAACAACATCGTAGAAGACACCATCATGAAATGAGTAATGGAGTGGCTTCGAAAATTGGGTGAACTTGGGTCAAAACCTAGTCTGACACGGCTACAGGACCTAGGGCAGACAGTTAACCGAGGTCAACTGTGACTGCCACCTGGTTGGTCCACGTGGACCAACCAGGAAAAAGGTCCTAAAAAAAGATTTGAAAATAAATTAAAAATAGTAAATGGTATTATTAAATTTAGGTTATTAATTAAAAAGTATTTATTATTTTATGAAGTATTTTTTTGTGATTTTTATTTATTTTTATGAGGTATATTTTTACAAGTTTACTTTTATACCCTTTATAGGTATAATACCTATATATTTTATTCTTTTATTTTTATTTTGTAAGTTTAATTCATTTATTTTTTGTGTATTATTTTATAAATTTATAAAATACTTTTATACACTTATTTATATTTTTATTTTTATTTTTCTGATGTGTTTTGTATATTAAATAAAATAAAAGTATTAAATATATAGGTATGTGTATAGTTCTTATACCTATGTATTATATATACAGGTATTTTTATTTTTGTATTTTATTTAGATTTTTATTCTGATTTTAATATACATAATTATTATAAATAATATTTACATAATTATAAAAATATAAAATTACAAAAATAATGAATAAATAATAAATTGAATATTTTAATCTGTACAAGTACACAATGAGGGTCCAAAACTCAACTTTCAAATCGTAGCTTCGCCAAATGCGAAACGACTGCCATTAAATAGCTTATTTTATTCTATATACAATTAAAGGTGAGTTTGCTGCATTTGGAGTTTTCATCTGTGAGATACGGGTCTAGGAAGTTGGGATTCTGGATTTTTATTCAGACCATAACTTTTAATCTGTACATTCTTTTTGTGTGAAATTAATTTTGTATTTTTGTTTTATTTAATTATCTACAATTTCATGTACAAAGTTTCTTTATTTGATGTACAAAAAGTGGAACCAAAAATAGGTCCCAAAATGAATAGGAAATGAATTAAAAAGTATAGGTATTTTGACTGGATTTGACCCTTATCTCCCCCTACTTTATTCCTTGTCAACCTATTCATCAAGATGCCTAGGTCTCAGGGTTTTGGGTCATAAAATATTTACAATATTTTATTCATTTTCTTTTCTTTTATTTATTCTATAATTTTGGCTTTAATTACAGTATTTTATACACTATTTACATGCACATGCATGCATGCTAAGATGCTGGTTTTAAGGGTATTTACACACATTTACTAGGATTTTGAGGCCAAAATGATAGAATAAAGATGATGAAAATGTGGATTCATCACCCGTCTCAATCTTCTAGGATGATATGCCTTCTCCAAGTATCCCCACAAGGGATGTCCCGGATGATCCTCTCGAGCTTCAATTGCTCTACGGAAGAGTAAGAGACATTGTACTTCCTATCCGATGTCTCACTACCTCTACTGCTAGTTTATCTGACTATGACATGCGGTATACAGATGCTTTAATGACTATTTCCATTCACGAGATCACAACAGTGCCTTACAGGACTCTGGTTGGCGACATGCAATAGATGAAGAAATGGATGCACATATATCCAGAGGAACGTGGGATCTTGTTCAATGTCTGAAGGGACTAGACCGATGGCATGCAAATGGGTCTTTACGACCAAACAATCGCCGGACGGCTCAATTGACAGATCAAAAGCTCGCGTTGTGGCTAAGGGTTTTACACAAACCTATGGTGTAGACTATTTTGAGACATTCTCACCAGGTGCACGTATAGGGTCTATCAGGACTATTATTTCGCTAGCTGCAAATAAATCTTGGCCTATCTTTCAGTTAGATGTGAAAAATGCTTTTCTCTATGGTGATCTTGATGAGGAGGTATACATGATGCAACCTCCTGGTTATGAAGTCGAGGGGGAGTATGTATGTCGACTTCGCAAAGCAATATATGGTCTCAAGCAAAGCCCAAGGGCATGGTTTTGACAGACTTATCACAGAAATTAGCACTCTTGGATTCCAGAGAACAACATCTGATTACTCAGTATTTGTCAGGAAACGAGCAACTGGTACCGTTATACCTGCCGTTTATGTTGATGATATGGTTCTCACAGGTGATGATTGCAATGGGATATCAGAAACCAAGGCCTTCCTTCAAAAGGTATTTGTTACTAAAGATCTTGGTCATCTACGCTACTTCTTAGGCATAGAAGTACTTCGCACTACTGAAGGACTTCACCTCTCACAGAGAAAATATTGTCTGGACATTCTTACTGAAGCAGGTGTTCTTGGATGCAAGCCCTCTGGTATCCCTGCAGACCCAAAGGAAGCACGTCAGCCTGTCTGATTCTACCTTTGATGATGTCACTCGATATAGAAGCCTTGTGGGTAAACTCCTCTACCTTACTGCCACCAGACCAGATATCTCCTATGCAGTTAGCAGAGCTAGTTAGCACATGGAACGACCGAGTTACAACCACTGGCAAGATGTCCTACAAATTTTATGATACTTGAAGGAATCTCCAGGACGTGGTCTCTTTTATGGGAAAATGGGCCCACGGATGTTATTTCATATGCGGATGCTGATTATGCTGGTTCCCCAGAAGATCGACACTCTACTGCAGGCTATGCGATGATAATTGGAGGAAATATTGTTACATGGAGGAGCAAGAAACAGACCGTTGTATCCAGATCCAGTGTAGAGGTAGAATATAGGGCAATGGCTCAAGCTACATGTGAGATCACATGGCTATTGGCTTTCCTTCAGGAACTTGGCATTAATGTCACTACTCCTTGATGAATCTGGTATTCATCATGCTAAAAGCCACAAATTAAAACCCTGGCTTAACCATTCCAATAAAAATCATCTTTAATTCTCTATTTTTATCATGTATTATATTGTGTATAATTTACCCTTAAATTATTGTATTTAATTTCTCTTATTTTTCTTGTATTTATTTTATCATCAAAAACCCCTAAAAATTAGGTAGATAAATTGTCCATAAATCACTGACCATTAAAAAGATTAAAAAATATAAAAACAAATCAAAAATAAAAGTCGGTGTTTTTATCGCCCTAAACATACCCCCAAAAATCCTTTTGTACAAATGACCTCTTTTCGCTTTTTGTCCAACATGAAATTGTAGATCTCATCGAGAGAGCAACTTTCATGTTTTGACTTTTTCCTAATTTTGCCTATAGCTATTTCTTTTGTATTTATCTTTGTTTTTATTCTTCCAAATTTTCTGATTGGGCCACGTGGCGCTCTCTGGAGCCGCCACGTGACCAACCTCTTCTCACGCCACCCGACGCCCATCTGGGCCGTCTGATCCACTCGCCCCAGCCGCCATCTCAGCCCTCCATAGCTGCTTCAACGCCAGCCGTCTGATCTGATCTCAGATCAGATCGTCACCGCACACACCCGCCTTAACCTCAGCCGCCCGATCTTAATATCATCCAACGCTCCCCCTCATGCCACGTCACCCGTTCACTCAAGCCATCCGATCAACCGCACATCCTACGGCTCCCCGTCACGCCACGTCAGCTCAGCTTTACCGACCGTTGGATCTTCACCTCCTTGCCATCTCAACCATCCACGAGCGCCTAACTCACAGCCATACGATCAGATCCTCTGATCTGATCGTCACCCTCTGATTGTGCATTCATTCCAGCCATTGGATCGTGAGATCCAACGGCTCGCCCACCGTCTTCCTCCTTCGTAACCCCCCTTCCACCCAGCCATTTCATCTCGCAACCCCACCTCGCCCTTCCATTTCTAGCCATCTCCTCCGTTCACCTCTCCCTCTCATAATGTCACCCCCACGTAGCCAATCCTCCCACCATCCTCGTGCGACCTTCATATCCTCCCTCCATTACTCCACCACCATTTAAACCTTATTCAAAAATACCTCACCATGGCCGTAACAGCCCGACCTTCGTCACATATTTAAAGACGACCTCCGCCACCGTCAACACTATCCACCATTAGAGGGCCTCTTCCCTAGCTTCGGCCGCCCTCCGGTGACAGCGGAGGGCTGATCTG
Organism: Ottelia alismoides; assembly: GCA_037367405.1. Lineage (NCBI taxonomy): Eukaryota > Viridiplantae > Streptophyta > Magnoliopsida > Alismatales > Hydrocharitaceae > Ottelia > Ottelia alismoides. The sequence continues at coordinate 998,129 of JAZKJV010001439.1, read as the reverse complement.
GAGGCAATCATGGTTGTGAGCGCCCCGGTGTGATCCATGGCCTCCGGCCATGTCGCGGCTGCCATTGTGCGCCGCCGAGCACCGGGGAGCGGTCGACCCTGTCGTGCGAAGACCCAAGGCTTCAACTGAAGCCCAGCCCAGGCCTCCTCCTCCGCCAACACCTTGCTCCGACAAGGTGATTTGTTTTTCCTTGTTTTCTCCAATTTATACCCCCGACTACAGACATCCTCATCTTCATCTGATCCACCCACAAGCTTCGCAACATCACCCTCATCTTCGCGCAACCCTCCGATTCCACCAATCGCTTCCCCACAACCTCGTCCATCCTCCGCCACCTCCTCCTCTGTTCCGCCGGGGAAGGAGCCCCTGGTCCTCCACTCCAACCACCTCTCAGGGACCCCATTCCACTCACTTCACTCGCACTACACGCGCACTCGCTTCGGCTATATCTAACGCTTGCAGAACCTTCATTGGCCGGAGTTATCATCGGTGCTTCTTCGACCTCTTCTTCTCCGACGAAGCTTCATCAACGTTCACCTCCAACCTTTCCTAGAGCTTTGTCGCACCTCAGGGCTCTTCGTCACGATCTCAGGGAGCATCCCCGACCCTCGGGGGAGAAGATGGAGCTCGACGGAGTAAATGGCAGGTCACTGGAGCCCCGCCTCCTCCGGTGGCCCACAGCGGAGGAAGAAGTACAGTTACCCTCCGATCATAAAGATCGGACGGTTGTGATTATGCCACGTGGACGCCCCAGCCTCACTCCGAACCAGCAGCGTCGGGTTCACCGAGCCACAACCAGAGCCACGACTTCGCGCCCCGTGTCCCGAGCCAGAGGTTGTTTCCCAAGCCTAGGTGCCTCACGTGCGCCGCATGTGAGGGCCTGGGAAAATTACAAGAAAGACCCTGTTATTTTCGAGATTTACAAAAAGGTCCCCAGGCACGTGCCTCACGTGCGTGCCTGGGTATTTTACAGGGAAGCCCTCATACTTTCTCGAGATTGTAAAAATGCCCCCGCGCAATGGAAAATTTATAAAGGGACCCAGGCGATTTTTCTTATTTGCATTTAGGTCCCTCAAGGGACCTAAATGCAATATTTATTCGTTCAATTTCTTGCATTTTTTTACAATTATGCCCCTGCATTATTTTCTTCATAACCTGAGCATCATAAGCCTAAATTGCATGATTTTAGTGTCGTTTTGATCCTTGTTTTGTCCTCTACATCTTAGCATACTTAATTTTCTCATTTGCCATTGTTTTAAAAGAAGTGATTTTTGTTGTGATGAATGAGACCCTGCTCTTCTTATTCTTGCTTTGATTTGATGAATGTTCTTCATGTGGTAATTCAATCGACACTGATTTCCATTTTTATTATGTTGCTCATAATTTCTAGGGTATAATTGTAGTGTTTAGTTTGCATATAAATTCTCTTGCATCATATTCATGCATCCTCTTATAATTGCATAAAAACCAACTAAAAAATGCATACATCATGGCATTGATTTGTAAATAGTGTAGTTCATCATGTTGACCTGAACTTGAGAAATATTTCACATTTGAGTGTTTCATGAATCAAAATTCGATAAATGAATTAGGTAACTGTGTCCTTGCATTCGACCTTGATAGACTTACCAAGTATAAATAATCCACAACATTCAAAGGACTGTGGTTTTTGCTGAACCGAATTCGCCTCCTATATTACGACAATTTCACATTTTTAAAGAGGCGAATTCGACGTTCATCAAATGGCGCCGTTGCCGGGGAGACGGCTTACTTAATTATTGAATTTTGATTTTCTTTGTTGAATAATTTCAAATTTTTAGGTCCTCATTTCATGCATCATTTTTTTCATATCTGCTGATTTAATTTCTCTGTGTGTTCTAACTTTTCTCTTTTGTGGTAGGCTCCAAGATCATCGAGGACGCTTGATCTTCATGGAGGCGTGAAGTCGGGAGCTTCCGCTGAAGAGGCCACAAAAGAATCTGTGAAGAAATTCTGGGATTTTAATCAGTCAGCCTGCATTGCATACTGTAAAAAAAATTGCATTTGCATATTTATTTCCAGTTCTTGCATGTTGTAAAAAAAAGTAGATCACTTGATGATCTACCCCCCCCCCCCACACACAAACTTGCACATACACACACCTCACCCCATCTCCCTTCCCTCTGTAATTTCCACAATCTCTCTCTCTCTCTCTCTCTCTCTGTATATTGAACAAACACCCCCCCTTAATTCAGACCTCACTTAGGCTATTTGTATCCTAAGTATAGGGGGAACTTGCCTGCTCATCCCTCCCTCGTACTGTCTTCTTGTACTTAGGTCGAATTTGGCCTAAGTATAGGGGGACTCTCCTCCTCAGTTCCGCTATATCACCTTATATTTGATCAAGCCTTGGCTTCATGGCACTTGTGCTATGAGGACATAACAAAATTTAAGTATAGGGGGGTATACCGTATATTATTGTATATTTACTATAGCCTTAGCTTGTGTTTTTAAATCTTTTTAAATTTGGTTTTGGTAAACTTATGAGCTGAGTTTTGTAAAAACCTTGTAAAAAGATTTCTTAAAAGTTGAGGGATTAATCTATGTAAATAACCCTTCCTTTTCAAAAAAAATAAAAACCCTTCTTGGAATTGGACTCTGACTACTAGGCTTAGTAGACACTTTCAGTGAGGGAACCTCGGTCTCCCTTAGCAGAGTAGGTGGTTTAGAAGACACCACAAATGGCCCCGTCCTCAAGTAACATGGGTCCGTTTATCGGCTCGTACTTACACCCATACTGGCTGAGAGTGGATACTTTTATTCATTTGAGCCTGGGCCAGTCATTGTCTCTCCGAAGAATTAAAAAAATTGAAAAAAATAAAAACCCATAAAAATTTGCAAAAGTCAAAAATCACACAAAAATCACTAACTAAGGAGTTGGTGTATTCCTGGCACATTCACACTCACTCAAGGCTTGAGGATTTTGAGGACACTGGATTTCTGTGATCTTGAGAGTCCGAGTTAACATGCCTTAGTCATTAGGGTTTTAAACATAAATATCCACACTTCCCTGGTTTGAAAGATTTGAACGCTATATTGCACTCTTCATCTCTACCTTTAAGAAAAATATGATCAACACAGTCACTTCCACAACTGCATGATTGATGAGATGACTCGAGATATCACTTGAGGAACTAGGACTAAATATTTGAGTTTAGATCCGATCTAATGATATTCGAGGATGGGATAAAGTTAATGAAGGCTTCAGAAAACCTGAGTGTCAGCAAAGCCCTAGCCAGTATGTGAACGAGATTCATATGCTATCTCTTTGATATTTACCTATGTGCCAGGGTGTGATGAAACTTAATGGAAATTGTTGATCAGTGTGCGCCAACTTTTGGTAAAAGCAGTGGAGCTAGCCAACAAAAGAAAAGAAATGTCAAAGAAAAAGCTCTAAATACCAAAGTCAAATTACAAATGACCTTCCACCAATGGCGAGCGCTCCCAAACATTTTCAAAGTGTCCACTTGGACCAAGCGCTAATTAGGACCAAGGAGTCGGGCTGACACCACAAAATGGGCTCTGCATCGTAAGTGATACAAGTCTGGGTGTCAAAGGTATCTTAGATACTCAGAAAAGACACACCCCCATGTACTCCCAGAAAAACAAGTGCAGACGACTCCAACTCTCTTGATGGGCACATTGATTAACAATATAAAAATTTACATGTGTTGAGTAAAAGTCACTCGAGAGGCCCCTTGTTCCAATGTGAGGGTGAGAAAAATAGAAACAATCCCATTACCTCCATCATCTGGTCGTCCCTCAACATTTCAAGTCTGACAAACTAATGAGATGGTTGACTGAAGCAAGAATAGACTTATTCCCTAGTATTGAGGATGAGGTCTAGAGGAGAGTCTTTGGGACTGGAACTTTGAGTGATGCCTCGACTTGACTCTCATGAAATGCAGTACACCTTAAGCTCATATCCTTATATTATATGTACAAAAAGAGAGTCTGATAATTAGAGAAGTTGGATTCCTTCTGACTAAGGCTTGGATAAATCCAGAATTTTAGGATATCTTAAATTAAGGGTCTTCGAAAGATTGAGCCTTGAAATCTTCACTTTGCACTGTCAGGAATTAATCCAACTCCTTCATTCTTTAGATGCTCGAGGACGAGCATGGTTTAAGTATAGGGGTATGATGAATCTCGTATTCATCAAGCTAAAAGCCGCAAATTAAAACCATGGCTTAATCATTCCAATAAAAATCATCTTTAATTCTCTATTTTTATCTTGTATTATATTGTGTATAACTTACCCTTAAATTATTGTATTTAATTTCTATTAATTTTCTTGTATTTATTTTATCATTCAAAACCCCTAAAAATTAGGTAGATAAATTGTCCATAAATCACTGACCACTAAAAAGACTAAAAAATACAAAAACAAATTAAAAATAAAAGCCAGTGTTTTTATCCCCCTAAAAATACCCCTAAAAATGCTTTTTGTACAAATGATCTCTTTTGGCTTTTGTCCAACATGAAAGTTGTAGATCTCGAGACGAGCAACTTTCATGTTTTAACTTTTTCCTAATTTTGCCTATAACTATTTCTTCAGTATTTATCTTTGTTTTTATTCTTCTGAATTTTCTGATTGGGCCACGTGGCGTTCTCTGGAGCCGCCACGTGGCCAACCTCTTCTCACGCCACCCGACGCCCATCTGGCTCGTCTGATCCACTCGCCCCAGCCTCCATCTCAGCCCTCCATAGCCGCTTCAACGTCAGTCGTCTGATTTGATCTTAGATCAGATCGTCACCGCACATACCTACCTTAACCTCAGCTGCCCGATCTTAATATCATCCAACGCTCCCCCCTCATGCCACGTCGCCCCTTCACTCCAGCCATCCGATCAACCGCACATCCTACGGCTCCTCGTCACGCCACGTCAACTCAGCCTTATCGGCCGTTGGATCTTCACCTCCTCGCCATCTCAACCATCCACGAGCGCCTAACTCACAGCCATACGATCAGATCCTCTGATCTGATCGTCGCCCTCCGATCGTGCTTTCATTCCAGCCGTTGGATTGTGAGATCCAACGGCTCGCCCACCGTCTTCCTCCTTCATAACCCCCCTTCCCCCCAGCCGTTTCATCTTGCAGCCCCACCTCGCCCTTCCATTTCTAGCCATCTCCTATGTTTACCTCTCCCTCTCATAACGTCGTCCCCACGTAGCCAGACCTCCCACCATCCTCGCGTGACCTTCATATCCTCCCTCCATTACTCCACCACCATTTAAACCTTATTCAAAAACGCCTCACCATGGCCGTAACAGCCCGACCTTCGTCACCTATTTAAAGCCGACCTCCGCCACCGTCAACACTATCCACCATTAGAGGGCCTCCTCCCTAGCTTCGGCCGCCCTCCGGTGACAACGGAGGGCTGGTCTTGAGGCGATCATGGTCGTGAGCGCCCCGGTGTGATCCATGGCCTCCGGCCATGTCGCGGCCGCCATTGTGCGCCGCCGAGCACCGAGGAGCGGTCGACCCTGTCGTGCGAAGACCTAGGGCTTCAACTGAAGCCCAGCCCAGGCCTCCTCCTCCGCCAACACCTTGCTCTAGCAAGGTGATTTGTTTTTCCTTGTTTTCTCCCATTTATACCCCCGACTATAGACATCCTCGTCTTCATCTGATCCACCCACAAGCTTTGCAACGTCACCCTCATCTTCGCGCAACCCTCTGATTCCACCAATCCCTTCCCCACAACCTCGTCCATCCTCCGCCACCTCCTCCTCTGCTCTGCCGGGGAAGGAGCCCATGGTCCTCCACTCTGACCACCTCTCAGGGATCCCATTCCGCTCACTTCACTCGCACTACACGCGTACTCGCTTCGGCTACATCTAACGCTTGCAAGAACCTTCATTGGCCGGAGTTATCATCGGTGCTTCTTCGACCTCTTCTTCTCCGACGAAGCTTCATCAATGTTCACCTCCGACCTTTCCCGGAGCTTCGCCGCACCTCAGGGCTCTTCGCCACAATCTCAGGGAGTTTCCCTGACCCTCGGGGGAGAAGATGGAGCTCGTCGGAGTAAATGGCAGGTCGTCGGAGCCCCGCCTCCTCCGGTGGCCCACGACGGAGGAAGAAGTACAGTTACCGTCCGATCATCAGGATCAGACGGCTGTGATTATGCCACATGGACGCCCCAGCCTCACTCCGAACCAGCAGCCTCAGGTTCACCGAGCCACAACCCGAGCCACGACTTCGCGCCCCGTGTCCCGAGCCAGAGGCTGCTTCCCGAGCCTAGGTGCCTTACGTGCCCCGCACGTGAGGGCCTGGGAAAATTGTAGGAAAACCCTGTTATTTTAGAGATTTGTAGAAAGGTCCCCAGGCACGTGCCTCACGTACGTGCCTGGGTATTTTACTGGGAAGCCCTCCTACTTTCCCGAAATTGCAAAAATGCTCGCATGCAATGGAAAATTTATAAAGGGGCCCAGGCGGTTTTTCTTATTTGCATTTAGGTCCCTCCAGGGATCTAAATGCAATATTTATCCTTTTTATTTCTTGCATTTTTTTACAATTATGCCCCTGCATTGTTTTCTTCATAACTTGAGCATCGTAGGTCCAAATTGCATGGTTTTAATGTCGTTTTGATCCTTGTTTTGTCCTCTACATCTTAGCATACTTAATTTTCTCATTTGCCACTATTTTAAAAGAAGTGATTTTTGTTGTGATAAATGAGACCCTGCTCTTCTTGTTCTTGCTTTGATTTGATGAATGTTCTTCATGTGGTGATTCAATCGACACTGATTTCCATTTCTATTATGTTGCTCATAATTTCTAGGGTATAATTGTAGTCTTTAGTTTGCATATAAATTCTCTTGCATCATATTCATGCATCCTCTTATAATTGCATAAAAACCAACTAAAAAATGCATACATCATGGCATTGCTTTGTAAATAGCATAGTTCATCATGTGGACTTGAAATTGAGAAATATTTCATATTTGAGCTTCATGAATCAAAATTCGATAAATGAATTAGGTAGTTGTGTCCTTGCATTCGACCTTGGTAGACTTACCAAGTATAAATAATCCACAGCATTCAAAGGACTGTGGTTTTTGCTGAACCGAATTTGCCTCCTATACTACGACAACTTCACAATTTTTAAGAGGTGAATTCGACGTTCATCACTCCTATTCCTCTATATTGTGACAATAAATCTGCATCCTACATAGCCACGAATCTAGTGTTCCATGAACGAACCAAGCACATAGTGATAGACTGCCACTTCGTACGGGATGCTGTCAAAACTGGAAGAATTGCTACTCCACATATTAGCACTGATCTTTAGCTAGCAGATATCTTCACAAAGGCTTTACCCAGGAAACGACTACTGTGGATTATTTCCAAGTTGGGCATGACTGATAGATATGCTCCAACTTGAGGGGGAGTGTTAGAAATATATATATATATATATATATATATATATATGTATATATGTATGTATATATGTATGTATGTATGTATGTATGTATGTATGTAGCAGATCTCACTAAAACCCATGTAAGGGTAGTTCTGAACTTTTCTCTCTCCTGTACTCTCTAGGGTTTCTAGGTTTGTCCTATATATGGACCCCTAGACCCATTTTGTCCGTGGCATTGTACGGATTAGAAAGATTACTACTCCTCACATCACTATAGATCTTCAGCTTGTAGATGTATTCACGAAGTATTCACCCAAGAAGCGTCTCTTGTGGATAGTTTTCAAGTTGGGCATGATTGATAAATATGCTCCAACTTGAGGGGGAGCGTTAGTAATGTATTTTGTAGTTTTTATTTATTTCATTGTAACCCCTCTGGGGGTACTTATGTATTTCTAGTTTTGAGCTATTTAATGTTTCTTCATATATAAGGACCCATAGACCTCATGAATAAAGTGCGCAATTTATTTCTCTCATTATTTTTTCCACAATGTTGTATTCACAGCTTCAACCCAGAATGCTCTACTAAGTTTAGCATTAGAGAGCATGCACCTTGCTCTCTCAAGAAGCGTCTTGTTCATTCGTTCTGCAACTCCATTCTATTGTAATGTATCTCTGATGGGTATAGTATCTCGAAACACCCTCCTCCTTGCAGAACTCATTGAACTTTGACAAACAGAACTCCAGCCCGTTATTTATACGAAGATGCTTTACCTTCTTAGATTTATGGCTCACCTCTAAGATTTACTCAAGAAGAGTTAATTGACAGTAAGGATCATGGTGTAAGATAGAGTAATATTACAAGAGTGGTGGGGTCAATATGAAGATGTCATGGGTTATGGTGTTTTGACGAAGTTTGTAGGTGTCATGGTCTAAAAATCTATAAAGGATAGAGTATTTTTATAGTTTCTTTAAAACGATAACTAGTCATTTCCTTAATCACTAGCAAGGGGCCCTAGCTTGTTTCCAAGTACATATTTCCTCAGAAGTTCAAATAAATACTTACGACTAAATTATTCCAATATTGAATTTCAGTTAAGTATCTACTAAACGTAATTTAAATAACAACTAATATAATTTGAATCTTATAATATATTAAAGATAGATAATTTAAATACCAGCTATATAATTTTGAAGCTAATATATTATTGGGAAATGTCAAGTGAATCATACGCTCGTTGAGGGCACTATCTCCACGGCCAACATTTTAGCAAATCGACAATAGCATCCTTAAGTACATATGTTGATGTCGACCAAGCAGCATGCATCCAGCAATCACAAATCATCCGTGGGATTCCTCATCTTTCTCAGAGCCAATTTGATCTGACAATCTAGCTTGGCAATCCAGCTTGGTTTGACAATCCAGCTTGGCTCACGAATCATCTTATGAGATCGACATAACGAGAAAACAAGCCAAGCTAATGAGCCAGACTTTCGGTCTAATAAGGTAGTTGAATTGAGTTCAAACCTTCACAACTCAATAGCTCGATTCAACAACCATTCTTAGCTTGATAGGGTAACAAATAACTAATTTGGCTTGACAACTTTGCTCATTTCAATATCTCGGCTAGATGGCACTGCTAAGCTTAATATCTTGGTCAGATAGCTCGTTAAGTGTCATGGCTCAATAACTCAATTTATTCATTAACTTGTAAGTCCACTCCAGCGCTCAAAACTTGCTTGCCCGCATTTGACTTGGCTTGTTAAGCAGTTTGTGAGCTAGCTCAGTTGACTCGTCGGAGCTCAAAAGAGCACGAGCAGGGAACTCACTGTTGAGTTGAGCCAAAGCTTAATTCAACTCATTTAGCTCAAACTCTTGAATTAGAATAAGGGCAAACTGCTAAATTACAAATTAGAATAATGGAATAATAGAACATGACCTCAAATTTCAACGAAATTCCACTGGATTTCTCTGAAATTTCCATTTCACTTATTGAAATTTCAACGAAAATGCATATATTGAAATTTCACTTATTTATTCGTCGATGTGTTGAGTTGTTAGAGTACTTTACATTATTTGAAGAAGTTTCTTTATTTAGTTTCTAAATTATAGATCTAAAATCAAACTAAATCAGGTAGACAAGATTTAAGAGTTAAATTCAAATTTTAACTTAAGAGCTTTAATTTTTTGCTCTTTCTTTATTTTGATATCCATGTTTTGATTAGTAGACTATTATATGTGTCACCCCTCATTCTTATTGACAAGACGATTATCATGACTTTTGCTTTTAGTTTAACATACAATTCTCACTCTAAGCAACACATTGCACTATATATCAACATGCGTGATGATTATGATGATAATACTACTTCAAAACTTGTATTTACAATTTTATTTTACAAATATGTATGTATTTCTATTTTATTTATAGACAATATAAAAAACGTTAACTTTTAGAAAAAGTCAATTTTAAAGTCATATCCAAGATTTCCAATGATTTCACCAACATTCTTCGAAATTTCTCTTTCTAGATTTGGCGAAATGAAATCGAAATTCGAAATTTAAAGCTTTCCTTTCTTGCGGCTTCTCTCTACTACGAGGGGTGTGTGTGTGTCTGTTTGAGTGCTAGATTGTTATCAACCTTATAACTATTGTGATTGAAAGTATTTGCTTACTATTAGGTTGGATAAAGATTGTGCTTATGAGTTCCACACGGTTTGTTCGGATTGATTTGTTGTGACTTGTATAGAATATATTTTATGATAACAAGATATACAATGCATATATTAGACATACATGCTAAAAAGATGTATTTGTGTATGTATGTGTGTCTTATTTTATTTCTAGTTTTTTTCTAAGTTGAAAGTTTTTTAGTTAGATACAAGTTCTAAGATATCATTTCAATCTTCAATTTCTTACATGACATCATTTTGCTAGTACTCTTTGTTGGCCTATGTTTTTCTCTATTATTATTGTGTGTCACCATTCTATTCATATTCAAGAGGTGAAACTAATGGCTTCTAGTTTCAGTTCCAAATCTGATTTTAACTTTAAAAAGCATACTGCTTTTCTGACTGTTTGAGCGATTAGATGGAAATTTAATGTAACATATCATGTTAATATCTAACTATTTGGAAAAAAATTGTGTATTTCAATCTCATTTATTGAGTTGAAGAGTATTAGAAATCTCAATTTTAGAAAAAAAATGAGTTTTCAAGTAATTTCCCCAATTTTCAACCATTTCACTGAAATTCCACCGAATTTTTCTTTCTTGACTTATTGAAACGAAACCGAAATCCAACATTTAAGGCATTGTTGTAGAAAGCCTATACAAAGGCACTTAACGTAGTGTAAACTGTAAAGTGGGTGTTGATATGCTTAGAATCCTAACCATCTGAACCAGGATGAAGAACCGTCGTTAGCAACCCCCTGTCACACCATACCCCACCAGAGTGCCATCCACGGATGTAGCCAAATTACGGGTGAGCCTTGTAAATCTGTCTTCGTGCTTGCTTGATCGTTTGTGATGCTTCCGTGATTTGCAATAGTGAGAAATGTGAAATATAATGCGTGATCAGACCAAACTATCTGAAAATGGCTAGGGGGACAACCGACACAAAATCCAATAACATCATCCAACAAACACCAAATGTCATGATGGTACACTGGAACTTGACATCGTTTGAATTAGTATACCACATTGACAACAAAATTAGGGAACAATAGAAATTTCTTGGGGAATTACAATTTACAGCTATGATGAAGTCTCTTGGGAATGATGTGAATGTGATCGTTATAATCCATATCTGGAAATCAAAGTGCTGCACCAGGAACAAAGGCAACAATTAACTGACTGGACAGAAAAAACAGCAGAAAGAAATCTCCAACTGCCTAAAAATCAAATCACAGACCGTGCATTATTTAGGGTGGATAGCATATGCTCCAGTTAGTCCCTTTCAACACAATAAACTTAATCAAGCTGTAATGAGATACAATGAATTTACAGAGAATGCGTAAATATAACCTTGACATTAAAAGAGAAAATTTTCATCCACAACATATATAGCACAAGTCATCATCTATAAGCAAATGTTCCTTTTTAAGGAATGACATAACACATCTAGGAGAAAAACCTAATCAACATAAAGGGTATAAACTTTGAAGCCAGCTGGCAGTATCTCCTTTGACACAACCAAATTGGATAACAGCAATGATCCTATAATAGATGCGGGCTATGGCTGAACAAATTTACCTCCAAAGACCTTCAATTGCTGAATAAATCAATTTTCATTTTTTTAAGTGGAACAAGTTCATTCCTTCTATGTTTTGAGTCTTTAGACTATATATAAAGTACACTTGTTTTTGGACGGGGCATAACACTCATAAAAGGAGAGAGAGAAAACCAGATTGGTTGTAGTGTTGGTAGAGGGATTGTCCTATTTGAAGTGATTGCCCCCCTGCTTGTTCCAAGGATTAACCCAGGGACTTGGCATAGATTTTTTTTAGGACTCAAAGGAGAGGGATGCACCCAAATTGGTGTCTGCCCCAAATATATTAACAAAACATAATTAAAAAGTTACATAAACCAAGAGTAAAAAAAGATAAATTTACCTGTCACTTTGCTTGATGGCCACACCAATGCCCAAACTTGCAAATTCCTCGCCTATTGGGATGAAAAGAATCACGAATGGATTTAGTCATGGACCGAACAGCAGTGAAAGAGGACAGTTCTGGATCTCCTTCCTAGTAAGACACCTACTGATCATTAGACATCCACCTTGGAAATCATTGGACAGGAGGATATGAAGAAATATCCTTACTACAGCAGCAAGTCGATCATCAAAAGAATCCGAATTTGAACCAAGAGAAATGAATATCTTCCTATAAGCCTTCCTCATGCTTCTGACCTACGATTCCCACAAATGATACATCGGAAACATATACAGCTAAAACTAATGAAAATACAACAAAAAAGAGCCACACAGACAATCGAATCTTACAACAATGCCGAGGACATTTCACAGGTGGAGGATGGACAGTTGTTTCCTGGACAAGATAGTTACCTTTTTTACCGTGCACTTACACTTGTAAAATAAATATTTCTATACTTCAATGCAATTGCCTATTGACTCTTGCATGACACGCAAGTTTTCCTTTCTTCCATAACTTTGTTAAAAAAAGGTTGAAATGGTTGGCATGCCAAAACAAGGAGGCAATATTCACAAGATGTCTCTACTCCAAAAAGCCTCAGTTGTTGGGATGGAAGTAAGAATTTGAAATCCATCATAGGGATCATGGCCAACACTTTGGCAAGAACACAAGGAGAAGCAGCAAGTGACAGTTGGGGGAGGAGTCATGATGTCTCTACAAGGTTAACTGTGCAAGCCTTACCAAATATTCCTCCATGGATGGTAACAATTGCATCAAACCCCATCTAAAAATCAAAGACTTATGAGGCAGCCTTTGTCTCTCCCTCACGCAAAGGCATCTCTCATAGCAAGCTTCCATAACCTCTGCACACAACCCACCCCCAGAAACCTCACCAGTCACTTGGTTAATAGTGCCCAATTAAACTTCCACGTACATCTGACGCCTAGCCACCTTTCCTATTGGACCTACAAACCTCTTCCCACTTCACCAAGCACGTGCTCCTCCCTCCCTCCTCAAACAACTTCCAGAAAAAACTCCTACGAGCTGCACTCACCTGCTTCTACATCTTAGCCTCCATCTTGAACAAGAACATGTTGAACACAGAATAGCTGACATTGAGGTCCCAACAAGATCAGTCGGCCTACTCAAATCAACATTTCTGTTATCCAACCATCAATCGTCGCTCCAACCTTTCGTTACCAGCTCTAAATCATCAACCACAATGTGCTCAACAACAGTAGATCAAGTTATATTCGTGGCAACTGCACATGCTCAATAGCTAGAGCCCTCGCACAAGCAGAAGCTCCGAAGTCATTCAAGCCAAAGGATACCGAGGCGGACATTCAACCAATGTTTAGGAATGCGTTCGCATAGACTGCATATGCATAAGCGGGTATATAGTTGCACCGCATTCCTGAAGAGTGCCATTATGCACCACCCCCATGCACATACGCAGGCAGCATGTGCTATTTCAAAGTTTTGGGTCTCGATTAAATATATCCGGATCCAATTTAACTAGATAATTAAATATTAAAGTAGCTTATTTGATTTCCTGTGAACCACACCCTCCACACCTGGTTTACACAAAACCATAAACTTATCCGAACTCAACCGACTTTACAGAAAGTCGCAGCTATTGGAATTGAATATGTTGTACGGGAGTTATTTCGTGTTTTACTGGTGATTTTATAATTGCTTGTAACCATAGACTTCCCTACTATATAAGGAAGCACTATCCTCTAATTAATGCAAGTAAATCCATTTTTCTCATATTCAATTACTTTTAAGATGGTATTAGAGCCTTGAGAGGAGCTCCCTCTCTCGCAGGTCCCATGACCTAAAAACTATCGACTCTTCTTCAGCACCGCCCCCTAATCATCGTAGTCATCTTCTCCTCAGCATCACCTCTCGCTATCGACCCTCTCCATCACCTCTTACAATCGCCGAGCTCCAGCGTCATCTCCATCACCAACTTCTCCTGCGAAGCTCCATTGTTCGACCGGAACTCATCTCCATCGCTATCGTTCAGCTGAAATTCATCTCCAGCACCATCATTTATCTCCATTGTCAGAACTCATCTTGTCATCATCGGGCTGGAACCTCTCGTCAAGGGAGTTCACCTCCTGGTTACACCATATGTGTCTTCTCACGGCTGGTACGGTACCTGGTTTCTACCCTAACAGTAGTCAGAAACCCTGTCGAGTTTGAAATATGAGCATTCATGCATGACCTAGCTTGCATATTATATGAGTACTTGTTGTGACTGAATCTTGTTGATATTTGTAGAGAGTATTATTATTATATGTGTTATGTACTGTTTAGTATTTCCGTACTGTTCTCTGGACTACTCTGTACTTTACCCATTAGGTCTCTCCCTATATAAGAGAGGCCAGGGTTCTCTTGAATAATCAGTTGCTTATTTTCTCCCAACATGGTATCAGAGCCTAAACCCTAGGGCTCATCCCACCACCTGCCGCCCACCCGCCCCCACCACCCGCCGCCCCTTCTCCCGTCGCCGCCCCTCCTCTCGCCGACTCCCTCCTCTCGCCGGCTCCCTCCCCTCTCGCCGGCCCCTCTCCTCTCGCCGGCCCCTCTCCTCTCCTCTCGCCGGCTCCTCTCCGCTCGCGGTTCCGCCTCCAGGCGGTCGCCAACCCGGCTCCCACGCCGTGACCTTGCCCGACCACCATGTCGTCCAGCCGTCGCCGCCAGTCCAGCCGCTAGTCCGGCCGCCGCCGTGCCCTAACCGTGCCCTAGACGTGCCCTAACCGTGCCCTAATTGTGCCTTAGCCGTCGTCGTGTCCTAGGCGGTTATCGTTGTGCCTCCTGTCGACTTGATCGCAGCCCGCTCGTCCTCCGGATCTATGGATTTGGGTGTGTAACGTCTACATACGCACTCAAATCCTATGCAGTCTCTGTAGACATTTGTCACTCTGTCTACAAACCCTAGTTCTTCTCCAGCGGCGATATGTCAGAATCCAAGGTGGATATGTCATCCATAGGCGCGTTCAAAGGTCTCGCGCCAATAGTGAAGATGGATGGTTCAAACTACGAGCTCTGGGCGATGCAGTTCATGAGCCTCATGAAGTCAAACGGTAAGAAGCACATTCTTACCGAGGATGAGCCAGCAGAGAAGACAGGGATTTATGCCTCGTGGGAGGCTGATGATTCATATGCCAAGGTTTGGCTGTCAGGCACACTGTCGATGGAGATTGCCAATGATGTCCTCCATCAGCCCACTGCCAAGGCAATGTGGGATATTCTGGCTGCAACATACTCACAAGTGCTGAATGAAACCAAGATGTTATAGCTTCAGCATGATATATTCACGATGAAGCAGAACGGCATACTACTTCACTCCTTGTACACGTCCCTAAGAGGGATGTTTGAGAAGCTATACAGTACCATTCCACTCACAGCAACCCCTGAGCAGCAGAAGACATTTCGGAATGCCACCATGGTAGGCGTTCTACTTGCAGCCCTAGATCCTGAGTACGAGGCTGCCCGATCTCAGATTTTGGCAGATGCAGTTATTCCTCCAATGGAGGATGTTTACCGGAGGCTCAGTCGCATATTAGTGCCTTCAAGCTCATCTACTCCACCCCCATCGGCGATGGCGGTATCGCGTGGGAGAGGTGGTCAGTCTTCTGGTCGTGGACGTGGTCGTGGAGGTGGTAGGGGTGGTCGCTTTCGTCACCCCTGTTCGTACTGTCACCGCACAGGCCACTCGGAGGATACATGCTACTCTAAGCATGGGTTCCCAGCATCAGTGAGGGTAGCTGAGCATGTTCTGCCCCAGTCAGCATCCAGTGCAGACAATCGTTTTGAGGAGCTCGTGGCACGTCTACGTGATATTATGCCACAATCTACTGCTGATTCTCCTGTTGGACCTTCTGATGTTGCTGCCTCTGCCTCTGCCTCTGCCAGTTCCTCGGTTGTCGCTAGTACCTCAGGTAGTGCTACTGCGTTTACCACTTGTCATGATATATCTGATTGGACTATAGATTCTGGTGCAACACATCACATCTGCCAAGATCTAGAGAGACTTGAGTCCTACAGGGACATTCCCCATGGTCGTTCAGTACAGATCGTAGACAATACTCATTTCCTCCTTGTTGGACAAGGGGAGGTCTTCCTATCTCCTTCCATGCGTCTACAGAATGTTCTACATGCTCCTCAGTTCTCCATGAATCTGTTGTCCATTAGTCGGATTACGAAGGATTTGCACTGTCATGCTATATTTGACCCCTCTTCTCTTATTTTTCAGGACATACTAACGGGCAGGGTGATTGGTTGTGGCTCTGAGTAGAATGGTCGGTATCGCTTGGTCCGGAATTCTTATGCAGGTGTCTCTTCTTATTCCGCCGGACCAGAATCTCCGTACATCTGGCATCTTCGCTTTGGTCATCTCCCGCTCCAGAAAATGCGACATCTTCTGCCTCAGATCTCTCCCAGTTCTTCCTTTCGCTGTGATGTGTGTCAGTTGGGAAAGCATCATAGGTCTAGCTTTCCTAGTCATTAGAGTCGGAGCAGTAGCTCCCCGTTCGAGTTGTTGCATATTGATATTTGGGGTCCAAGTCGTGTTCCCGATCATCAGGGACACAGGTTCTATCTGGTTGTAGTGAATGATTTCTCTCGTGTATCTTGGGTCTTTCTTTTAAAGAATAAATCTGAAGCATGAGATGTGATTAAAAATTTGATTAATGAAGTGCGGAATGTTTTTTCCTCTACTGTCAAATATGTCCGTACAAATAATGCTCTGGAATTCTGCACACGGTCTCTCTCTCAGTTTCTCTCAACAAAGGGCATTATTCATCAAACTACTTGCCCTTACACATCTCAACAGAATGGCGTGGCAGAAAGAAAGCACCATCACCTTCTTGACATTACACGAACCCTTCTTATTCAGAGTTGTGCTCCTATATCTTTCTGGGGGGATGTTGTTCTAACAACTTGTTACCTAGTCAATCGTATGCCGTCTTCTGTCCTAGGTGAGAAAATTCCTATGTCTATCCTTTTTCCTGATAAGGAATTATTCTCACTTACTCCTCGTGTCTTCGGTATTGTGGTCTTTGTTCATCTTCTCACTCCAGGACTTGACAAACTCTCTCCTAGAGCTGTCAAGTGTCTTCGTTGGTTACTCTCGGACTCAGAAGGGCTATCGCTGTTATGACCCCATAAATAAGAAATACTTTGTCAGTGCTGATGTCACGTTCTTTGAGTCTGTTATGTATTTCTCTCCTGCAGGTGACAGGTTGGTACCATCCACTACCAATGGCGATGTCTATGTTCCTCCACCTCCTACGCGGGGTTCACCTGAGTCTACTCCTGCACCAATTACCATGTCATCTTCACCACCACCACCTCCGCCACCACCACCTTCACAACCTCTTATTCCACCTTTACCAAAATTCTATACGTGTCGGTCAGGTCCTGCTCAGGCTACACGTCCGACATCCAGCACGCCTCAAGCATGTGTTGATGACATTACTACTGACGGGTCAGATATAGTACATGTGCAGGATTCTTTACTGCAGGAGAGACTACACCATCCAGTTCAGTGGACGATGACCTAGATATTCTTATTGCTATTCGGAAGCAAAAGAGGATGTGTGCTTCTTATCCATTTGCTTCTCAGGTGTCCTTTCATCGCCTCACAGGCGATTTCCAGAGATTTGCAGCAGCTTTGTCATCCGTGGACATACCACGGACCTATCAGGAAGCTTTGAAGATTGATGTCTGGCGATTGGCTATATAAGACGAGATGCGGGTCTTACAGTCCCGTGGCACATGGAGCTTGGTTACTGCTCCTCCTGATGCATCCATTGTTAGCTGTAAATGGGTATTTATAGTTAAATACCACGCAGATGGAAGTCTAGATCGCTACAAGGCTCGGTTGGTCGCTCGAGGCTTCACACAGACATATGGTGTGGATTATATGGATAGATTTTCTTCGTAGGCCCGTCATTCTACACTTCGCATAATCTTATCAGTTGCAGTGGTACGTAATTGGACTATATCTCAATTTGATGTCAAGAATGCTTTCTTGTATGGAGATCTGCAGGAGGAAGTCTATATGCAGCAGCCACCAGGGTTTACTGCTGAGGGGGAGAACCATAAGGTGTGTAGACTTCACAAGGCAATTTATGGCCTTAAACAGAGCCCAAGGGCGTGGTTCCAGAAACTTTCTCATCTGATTGAAAGACAGGGCTTCAAGAGATCGAATGCAGACCACTCACTGTTTATTCAGAAGTCCTCTACAGGTACGGTTGTCATCATGGTCTATGTTGATGATATTCTGGTTACAGTAGATGATGTTCAGGGAATAGAGATGGCAAAAGCGTTCCTAGGCCGTCAGTTCGTCACGAAGGATCTTGGAACCCTAAGATACTTTCTGGGGTTGGAATTTGCCAGGAATGCACAGGGTCTAGTGATGACCCAAAGGAAGTACATTACAGATTTCTTGACCGAAACAGGCATGGCTGGATGCAGACCATCGAGTATTCCCATGGATCCGAGCATGAAGTTGTATGATGATGACACTGCGGAAGTAAACAAGAGGAGATATAGAGAAATGGTGGGTAAGCTCCTTTATATTACCATAACTCGACCTGATATTGCCTTCGCAGTAAGCCGGGTGAGTCAATTTATGGAGCAGCCAAGGCAAGTTCATATGGACGCCATATACATGATACTGAGGTATCTAAAGTCTTCTCCAGGCTCAGGGTTGCTATTCCGAAAGGGCACAGATCTATCTATTTCAGCATGTGCAGATGTCGATTATGCAGGTTGCCCTAAGGATAGAAAGTCAACCTCAGGGTTTGTCGTTTTTGTTGGGAGCTCTTTGGTCTCTTGGAAAAGCAAGAAGCAAACTGTTATGGCAAGGTCTAGAGCAGAATCTGAATATAGGGCCATGGCGCAAGCAAGCACGGAAATGATGTGGGTTCGATCAGTGCTAGAGGATCTACATGTAGCCGTACCTGTACCTATGCAACTTCTGTGTGACAATCAGACAACATTGTTTATTGCCAACAATCCAACATTCCACGAGAGAACAAAGCATGTTGAAGTTGACTGCCACTACACTAGAGACTTGATCCAGAGAGGCTTGATTTCTACATCTCATGTGAGCTCAGGGGATCAGACTGCTGATATACTTACCAAGCCGTTGCTCAGAGGACCCTTCCAGAGATGTTCTTCCAAGCAGAGCATGATCGACATCTATGCTCCACCTTGAGGTGGAGTGTAGAGAGTATTATTATTATATGTGTTATGTACTGTTTAGTATTTCCGTATTGTTCTCTGGACTACTCTGTACTTTACCCATTAGGTCTCTCCCTATATAAGAGAGGCATGGGTTCTCTTGAATAATCAGTTGCTTATTTTCTCCCAATAATATTGGTGTGATTATTGCAATTGGTTCCATATATCACGAGTTATGTTATAGTAGATTCATCTACTCCTGAAGGGGGTGTGAAGAATCCCTTTTTTGGTACTATCACCAAGTTATATGGTGTGAACTATGTGTTGTGACCTCAGTCTCTTCTGAATGTAATCGAAGGGCATGATAAAGAGCATATTATTACTGATGAGGAACCAATTGAATAAAAGGGCAAGAACGCAACATGGAAGGAAGAAAATGCTATAGTAAAGGCAAGGATTATGAATAGTTATATATCGTGCATTGCGAACAATATCATACACTATAAGACAACCAAATGTATGTGGGACAATCTTTTCCAAACATATTTAGAAGAGAAAAATTATTCCAATGTCCTTCAAACCTATGTGAATATGTCCCAATTGAAGCAAAATGGTTGACCTCTTGCACAATTGTATTCGGCATTGAAATCTGGTTTTCAGGGACTGAACTCTTATATGCCTATTTGTACAAGTCTGACTCAAATTGCTTTCAGATCCCAATTTATGGTTGAACTGTTGCTTGGCAACTTAGATCCTATGTATGAAGCTTCTCAAATACATGATCACAACATTTCCTTCCATGGATGTAGAGATATTTCTATATTCTGTGTACCTTTTCTGCTACATTTATTTTCTTGTATCCATCTTATGTAATTTACCCGTAGGCCTTCTCGATATAAGAGCCTAGGGTTCTCTGGAATAAACACAGATTATCTTCTTCCAACATGGTATTAGAGCCAGCCTAAACCCTAGCCATCGCCCACCCCCCCCTCAAGTACATGATCACAACATTTCCTTCCATGGATGTAGAGATATTTCTATATTCTATGTACCTTTTTCTGCTACATTTATTTTCTTGTATCCATCTTATGTAATTTACCCATAGGCCTTCTCTATATAAGAGAGCCTAGAGTTCTCTGGAATAAACACAGATTCTCTTCTTCCAACATGGTATTAGAGCCAACCTAAACCCTACCTCAAACCCTAGCTGCCGCCCACCACCCCCCTCTTCTCTCGTCGCCGCCCACCACCCCCCCTCTTCTCTCGCTGTCGTCCTCCCCCCACCCCTCTCCTCTCGCTGCCGCCCCCACCTCTCCTCTCGCCGCCGACCCCCCCCCCCCCTCCTGTCGCTGCCCCCCCCCCCCTCTTCTCGCCGCTGCCCCTCACCTCTCTCTCGTTGTCGTTTATAGGTTTGAGTGCATAAGTCTACATATGCACTCAAATCCTCAAATGTTTATGTAGACATTTGTTCCTTGGTCTACAAACCCTAGTTCTATATCTTCGGCAAAATATCAGAAAACAAGATCGGCATGCCCTCCATAGGCGCTTTCAGAGGTCCAGAGCTCATTGTCAAGATGGATGGGATGAACTATGAGCTCTGGGCTATGCAGTTCATGAGTCTCATGAAGTCAAATGGTAAGAAGCATATTCTTACAGAAGACGAGCCGACAGAGAAAACTGGGGTTTATGCCACTTGAGAGGCCGATGATCGTACGCCGAAGTCTGGCTTTCAGGTACACTGACGAAGGAGATTGCTAATGACGTACTCCATCAGCCCACTGCTAAGGCGATGTGGAACATCCTTGCAGCGATATACTCGCAGGTGTGAAACAAGACCAAGATCCTTCAACTCCAGCATGACATATTTACTGTCGAGCAGAACAGACAACCTATTCATTCGTTGTATACATTCTTGCGAGGGATGTTTGAGAAGCTTTGCAGCATCATTCCCCTTACGGCCCCGAGCAGCAGAAGACCTTTTGGAATGCTACCATGGTGGGGGTCTTACTCGCGGCACTTGACCCTGAATATGATGTTGCTCGCTCCCAGATTCTTCCAGATGCTACTATTCCTCCAATGGAGGAAGTATGCCGCAGGCTTAGCCGAATTATAGTCCCGTCTACTGCTACTACTCAGCCTCCTTCGGCGATGGCGGCCTCCCGAGGTAGAGGAGCCTCTTCTTTGTTTCGTGATCGTGAAACTTGTGGTAGAGACGGCTGCATCCGTCAGCCCTGCACTTCTGTCATCGCCCAGGTCACACAGAGGATACATGTTATTCTAAGCATGGTTTTCTGGCATCGGTGCATGTAGCCGAGTACATTGCATCTCCACTAGTATCTGCTTCAGAACAGAGGTTTGAGGAACTTGTTGCCAGATTGCGAGATATTGTGCCTCCTGTCTCTACAGACTCTCCAGGAGGCAACTCGGACATAGTTGATTCAGCCTCTACCAATACGTCAGCCACTGCTAGCACCTCAGGTAGTGTTTATGCCTTTACTTCCTGTCATGGATCTGACGTTTCAGAATGGATTATGGACTCCGACGTGACACATCAGCTTTGCCGAGACAAAGATAAACTTACATCCTACAGAGAGGTTCCACCAGGGTGATCTGTTGTGATAGCAGATGGGACCCATTCACCCATCATTGGACAGGGGGAGATCAGTTTGACGCCTTCTATGCGTCTACGAAATGTGTTGCAAGCTCCAGATTTTTCGATGAATTTATTATCTATCAGTAAGATTATGAAGGATTTACACTTTCGCGCTATTTTTGACTCATCGTCTCTTCTTTTTCTGGGCATTCTTATGGGCAGGGTGATTGGTTGTGGTTGTGAGCAGGATGGTCTTTATCGTCTGGTCCGCACTCCCTATGTTGGTGTCTCCTCTCAGTCAAGTGGGCCAGTCTCTCCATTTACATGGCATCTACGCTTTGGTCACCTCCCTCTTCAGAAGATGTGTCATATCTTACAACAGATTTCACCAGTGTTATAAAAGTCACCCGACTAGACCGATTAGTAGGTCCGACTAGTCTAGTCATTGGGGTGGCCGACCGAGTACCGACTAATTCCGACTAGGTATACTAATCGACCAATTTTTACTTGGAGATACCATTTTGTTTTAATGTTTTGACTTTTTTTGTAAGCAAACTTACTATAATATGCTTAATGTTTTATTTAAATTCAATTACCTCTTTTATTTTATTATGGTAGTACAAAAATGTACAAAATCTATATCAATATATGTACAAAAATGAGTTATATATTTAAAATAATCGTAAAATTCAAAGCCGATTAATGTCCGACTAAATCCGATTAGTCGCCCGGCTGCCGATTAATCATTAGTCAGTGACCCAGCCAACCGAGTACCGACTACCGACTTTTGCAACCTTGGATTTCACCGTGTTCTTCTTTTCAATGTGAAGCGTGTCAGTTGAGAAAGCATCACATATATGCTTTCCCTAGTCGTCGGTCTCGGAGCAGTAGCTCCCCATTTTGAATTAATTCATGTTAATATTTGGGGTCCGAGTCGTGTCCCTGATCACCAGGGCCACAGGTTTTACCTAGTTGTTGATGATGACTTTTCTCAGTTGTCATGGATATTTTTGTTGAAGAATAAATCTGAAGCAGGGGATGTGATCAAAATCTTATAAATGAAGTGCAGAATGTTTTTTCTTCTACTGTGAAATTTGTGTGTAAGAATAATGCTTTGGAATTTTATACTCGTGCTCTTTCACATTTATTCTCGTCTCGAGGCATTATCCATCAAACAACTTGTGCTTACACTACTCAAAAGAATGGTGTTGCAGAGAAAAAGCATCGTCATCTTCTTGATATCACTCGGACTCTACTTATCCAGAGTTGTGCTCCCAATTCCTTTTGGGTGATGCAGTCCTTACAGCATGTTATCTAGTGAATCATATGCCATCCTCAGTCTTAGGTGAGAAAGTTCTTCTTTCCGTTGTTTTTCCAGACAAGAAGTTATTCTCACTTACTCCTCGTGTCTTTGGCTCCGTTGCCTTCGTTCACCAGCTGTCTCCGGGACTTGACAAGTGCTCACCTAGGGCTGTCAAGTGTGTGTTCGTTCGATACTCTCGGACTCAGAAGGGTTACCGATGCTATGACCCTTTGAGCAGGAAATATTACGTTAGTGTCGATGCACCTTCTTTTAGTTTGTGATGTATTTCTTTCCTATAGGTGACAGGTTGGCTTCATCGACATCTGATGATGAGATTTACGTGTCACCTCCTCTGCATCCGTCTTTTCCCATACCAGTTCATGTTGTTCCACCACCACCACCACCTCCTCCACAACCACTTGTTTCACCTTTATTGAAATTCTATACCCGTCGATCTGTCCCTGCTTATGGTACTCGTCAATCATCCAGCACGCCTCAGGTTTGTCCAGATAATATTACTAACGATGGGTCTGAAAATGTGCCAGTGCAAGGATCTTTGCAGGAGACTAACATAGCGAGTATTGTTTCTGATGATCTGAATGTACCTATTGCTTTACGGAAGCAGAAGCGTACATGTGCATCATATATGTTTGCTTCGCATGTTTCCTCCCATCGTCTCACTAGGGACTTTCAGAGGTTTGTTGCGGCCCTATCTATCGTGGAAATACCATGGAATTATCAGGACGCCTTGAAGGTTAGTTGTTGGCATTCAGCCATGGAGTAGGAAATGATTGCACTGCAGTCACGAGTTACATGGAGCTTGGTTTCTGCTCCCCCAAGAGCATCTGTTGTCAACTGTAAATGGATATTTACTGTCAAATATCATGTAGATGGCAACCTTGACCGTTACAAGGCAAAGCTAATGGCGTGAGGGTTCACTCAAACATACGACGTGGATTATATGACCACATTTTCTCCAGTCGCACGTCACTCGACTCTACGTCTCCTCCTTTCAGTTGTTATGGTACGTGATTGGCCCTTGTTTCAGCTTGATGTTAAGAATGCCTTTTTGTATGGCGATCTGCAGGAAGAAGTCTACATGCAGCAGCCTCCGGGGTTTGTTGCTGAGGGGGGGAGTCAGATGGTGTGTAGACTTCACAAAGCAATATATGGCCTTAAACAAAGCCCGTGGGCATGGTTTCAGAAGCTTTCAGACCTAATTGAAAGGCAAGGGTCCAAAAGATCAAATGCAGATCATTCTTTGTTTGTCCAGAAGACTCCCAGAGGTACTGTTGTTATCATGGTGTATGTTGATGATATACTTGTTAAGGAGATGATATGCAGGGGATAAAGATGGCAAAAGAATTTCTGGGCTATCAGTTTGTTACTAAGGATCTTGGTACCATACCATATTTTCTGGGGTTGGAATTTGCTAGGAATGCACAAGGTCTTTTGATGACCCAAAGGAAGTATATTGCAGGCATGCTTGTTGAGACGGGCATGATCGGGTGTCGACCCTTGATTACTCCTATGGATCCTAGCATGAAGTTATATGATGATGATACAGATGAGGTTGACAGGAGAAGATATAGAGATGGTGGGAAAGCTTCTCTATATTACTATCACTAGACCTGATATCTCTTTTGCAGTGAGTCGGGTAAGTCAGTTCATGGAACAGCCCAGACAAGTACATATGGATGCCATATACATGATATTGAAATATCTAAAGTCGTCTCCAGGTGTAGGACTATTGTTCGGGAAAGAAACAAACATTTCTGTTTCTACATATGTTGATGCGGACTATGCAGGATGCCCTAAGGATCGGAAGTCTACTTCAGGTTTTGCAGTATTTGTTGGTAGTTCTTTGGTTCCTTGGAAAAACAAGAAAAAAACAGTGGTGGCTAGATCTAGTGTTGAACCTGTGTATAGGGCCATGGCACAAGCAAGTGCAGAGATGATGTGGGTTCGAGCTGTGTTAGAAGATTTGCATATAAATGTACCTCTACCATGCAGTTACAATGTGATTATCAAGCAGCACTATTCATTGCTAATAATCATGCATTTCATGAAAGAACAAAGCATATTGAGGTAGACTGCCATTATACTAGAGATATGATTCAAAAGGGCTTGATTTCTACTTCCCATGTCAGTTCAAGAGAGCAGATTATCGACATCTTTACCAAGCCATTGCTAAGAGGGCCATTCAAGAAGTGTTCTTCCAAGCTGAGCATGATTGGCATCTGTGCTCCATCTTGAGGGGAAGTGTAGAGATATTTCTATATTATATATACCTTTTCTGCTATTTTTATTTTCTTGTATCCATCTTATGTAATTTACCCGTAGGCCTTCTCTATATAAGAGAGCCTAGGGTTTTCTGAAATAAACACATATTCTCTTCTTCCAACAATGGAAGAAGCCTGCATCAGATTGAGCAGGTTGTCTATTTCTCATCCGGTGGAGACGCGACTCGAGACCACATCTGCTATGGACGTCCCATCTAGCAGAAGTCATGGGACTTTCTTTAGATGTAGGGGACGTGGTCGTGATACTCATGGGCACGTAAGATAATCGTGCAACTTATATGGTCGCATGGGCTACATAGAGGACCAATGTTGGGGGAAGCATGGAAAACACCCAATCGCCCATCAGGTCATCTCTACGTCCACTGCATACGATGATGTTTCTTCAAATATATCCACAAAATATGAGAATCTGATGCAGCGAATGAATCAACATATTATTATATCCCAACAACCATCATCTTCTTCAGGAGTTGAACTTACCATGAGCACTGCCACTATCGATACAGCAATCTTCTGACCCTTTAGGTATAATTCCATTGTGATGCATATGTAAGGAGCTAAGGATTCAGTTGGTTGGTAGACTCGAATGCATTACGACACATATGTGGCAATAAAAAACAATTATCAACACTTTGTGAGGTCGCAGCATGTGGTACCATTGTTATGGTGGATGGAAGACAGTCCCCTATTGTAACATCCGGATTCGAATGAACCCGAACTCGGCCTAAATAAGGTCCGAATAATCCAATTAGGTTATCCGACATTATTAGATACCCTAAAACGATCATTTGATCGAGAATCAAAAGTGGTTCGGGTGAAATCGACCAAAAAACGGTCGCATTGTATTGCGTGCCGTGAAAAGCCGCGACGTAATTTTGGAAACCGCGAAATTAACCGAGACCGTCATTGGAACCGATTCGACGAAACAAGACTAACGGAATCGACCGTTCGTCAATCGGAGGTCGTTTGATATTTTAAATCACAAAATTTAATCTTAAACAAAAATCGTATCCGAAAATTTCGGGTATTCAAAACCCGATCGAAAGTATATCAACATTATACTCATTTTGACCGTCATTTTGAGACGATCGAATAGAGATATTGCGCGTCGAAATCCGACACTCGAGGTCCAAATTTGACTAACTTTAAGTATAGCATATAAAGAGATATTTTGTAAATAAATATATATATATATAATGGCATAAACTCAAAATTTTGTTTTTAAAATGGTAACAGGCACACAACCTGTACTACTGTTTTGCCAGACGTGGTTTATTTTTTTTCCTACCACTTTGTTTGTTCTCCACTTGGTTTTGCTCTTTATAACACTTGGCACCCAAAGGACCTCTCCCTTGACTATAAATACATCAAACCCTTCCTTTCTTTTCACAAAAATTTCCCAGCCGTGAGAAGGCTTCAGCCTTCTCTTTGAAGCTCTGCTGCAATCCTTCATTGGGAGGCATCAACTGCATGTTTGAATCAGCCCAATTGTGATCTCTAAAAATTCAAGGTACAATCCCCTACCTTTTTCTCATTGCTGCCATGTCTGCTGATTTCCCTTGATTTTGTACATTCCTATTTCTAACCTCTTTGTTGTCATGCATCCCAATTTTACTTGATCTAATTAAAGATGGCATCCTTCTTAAAGTATAGAATCTTGCATTTCCAGAAAAAAAAATCTGCTCAAGATTTCGGTCTTTATTAAAAATGATATCCTCATTACAATATAAAAGCATCTTGTTGATTATTACATATGGAATCATGCTACTGCCAAATACATAGAACCATTTTACTGTAGAATCCATAGAATACGTATAATATATAGAACACATGTTGCAGTAGAATTATAGTTACCTACAATCTGTCAATAGAATCATGTTGCTATAAACAACATGCTAATTATTAATAAATCTATTCATGCTAACTATCGCTAGATCATACTTAAGTTTTCACGTTGCCTATTGTCAAATCAGGTTGATATTGATTACATGGTCTTGATATATCCGTGGATGCTTAATATGACAAGAGATTATATACATAGAATACATGATATATCCATTAATACTTGTTTCTGCTTGCTATTGTTGTATTCAACAGGCCAAGTGCATACATGTTAAAAATTCATTTGTATGGACATATCTCGCACCATACCTACATTTGTTTGGATTTCTTTAGATTAGCCATCCTGAATCTCTTTCAAAAAAAAAAAAGGCCAAAAAAAAAAATCTTGAACGAATGATTTTCCACCGAAACCTTTATCCATACAATGTTAAATTGCTTGTTTCTTAAAGCAAAATTTCTGATTATTTTCACCCGTAATTATATATAATTTCATGAGTCAACTATGTGTGAAAAGTGTCCTGAAGTCCTTAGAAATTGGTCATCGGTAATGATAGGACATTCACTAAGTGACAATTTAATGAGGGCTAACACATTGTATATGTCCAACCCTTGTTGAGATCCATGCAAGCTGTTTTAAAGTATAATTCATAAAATTATTTTGATACAATATCGTGAGATTCTCGTTAAATTTGCCTTGATCAATACCATTATCATTGGATTTCCTAATAAGCACAATTTGCATTTCCACTGTCTTTACCATATGATCATTTTCTACTTCAACGTTGGGAATTCCTTCACATACTAGATTTGACTTTTACATTTTTCCAATTCCGTAGATGTACATCTTTCACGTTTTAGATAAAAACATCTCTTCATATAGTTTTCCAGGGATCTCTTTTAAACAAATTTCTGAGTTTCTATATAGTCCTACCCCCTCTAAAATTTAATAAGAGATGTTTTAAATCAATGTTAAAGTAAAATGCGAAGATGGTCTGTAATTATATTATAATATTTCAATCCTATAGATTTGAGCAATTAGATTATCCTGTATTGCAATCTAATGTGAATCTTCAAATAAATTCCTAATTATGGCATGTAAGTTTTGTCGTGACACGTGCATTTTCAAATTTCATTATTTACATGGCATTTCCTTACATTCGATATAAATATTTTTCAATAATATTATCCAAACCTAACATATTATCCGAAATTCAAGATACATGATTGATACTAAAAGATTTTCTTCGATCTAGCACGTATATAAATACAACATTATGACTATAGAAAGCTACATCAAGAAATGACAGTATTTCCTCAAGAAGAGCATGGTATACAGTTAGCACATCCTTTTCCAAAATATGTAATGCACATAATCATCTTATACGCTTTCTATTATCTATTGATCACTATCAATAAGACCAAAAGACTTAGATCAATGCAGTCTATCAAAGAAATGACTGAAGAAGAAATAAGTAATCAAGTAGGTGGAAAAATTTGGAATCACTTCTCTATTAATAAATATGCCGGTCATGGTTACCTTACCACCTGATCGTGCGAGGGCGCGGTGACCCTCAACTGGGCGGAGGAAAGGAAGCCCAGATTGGGCAGCGGTCGCCAAGTGCGCGGGTCTAGGATCCCAGTCTCTTACACGGTTTTTACGCGAGCTCGCAGTGTTTTTACGCCTCGTTGGGATCCCGACTTTAGACCGGTTCCGCTGATCCTGTTTTAGGATACCCAGGCGGGGGATCCTTGGTTTTCAGTTTTACGTACGAGCTCGGTTGCCCGTTACCGGTCGGGCTGTTTTTCTAGAGCGACTTCCCGGGAAGTCCCTCTCACCCGTCTCAGTGGCGTAGTTGGGGAGTAGACCTATCCCTCTATTGGACCGTCCTTCCAATTAGAGGGCGAGACGGAAGAGCCATTTGTAGGCTTCTTCACCGCTTGAGTTTTCTTTCGCCAACAGACTTGGCGATTCTACATCTAGATCATCTATATCTACATCTAAATCATCAAGAGTTGCATCTGAGAGAGTTAGAGTGAAGGATTGAAGGAAATTACAATAAAAATTGAGTTGATTGGAGGTGACTTTAATCTGATTCGAAATCCCTATAAGTTAATGGACGTGTTGGGATATTAGTTAGGATGCATTACACAACACCGCATGCCTACGGAGGCCCCCCAACCCTAAGGCATATTTAATACCTTAGAGTCATAGTGTGAGGTTACACATAGACCAAGACCACAGACTATCCACTAGACTTAAGAATATAATAAATCGTCATATCTTCTTATCTCATCTTTCCCATCATCAAAATCCACAAATATGATCTCTAAGTAATATGAGAATTAAATGTATTTACTTATAATCAATTAGTTACAATATAAATATGCTAATGTGGGAAATGTTGGGTTAATGGCTAATCATGAGAGGTGCTTACTAGAAATTTGGAAACCTTTTTCATTTGCAAGTAGAAATAAAATTAAATTTAGTTGTTCCACCTTTCTACTTGCTCTCTTTTGCACATTAAATTACCTGTTATTTATTTTAAACTACGGGTTTGTATTCACGTTTGTGACTCCTCTTCTTCCTTGCACGCATGGCAGGAAAGGGGTCTTCTGTTTAGTAGCTATACATGGTTCCAAGAGACAAGGTCTATACTAGACGGTATGTTATTCCTTTTGTCTCAGTTTTTGTTCGGTTGTTAATATTATATGCTTCTTTTCTCTTCAGTCAGATTTTGGGATATACTGTATATACTTTCAGACATTGTACAGGTTGAAAATGAAATGAAAGTTAATGAAATAAATTCTTGGTGGCATTTATCGTTATTATCTTGTGGTTGAGAATGTGAATGTCGAATGTCACTTGCAAATATATTCATTTGCGAAAAATTTTCCCGGACTTTCAGTTACTTAATGCAATATTAATGAATGTACAAATGTGAATGTGTCGTAAACGGGCACCCGGATCCTGAGGGGTTCACATTTTGGTATCAGAGCAGTGGTACCCCGATACGCACATTCGCGGTATTACAATTCCGATCGCATTAAGTTCTCGGATAGAGACAGTCTCCCGACTTGTCGTGAGTCCGAGAAGGGAAATATGACATTCGAATTAAATAACCACAAATATCACCAATTTCATTAATTTTCATAGTATATCCCAAGAAGAGAAAAAGCATTTTCGGGTAGTGCTCGCTCATCTCTTTCGACTACATTAGGAGGAGCACTTGTCGGACGTGGCACAGATTCCGCTCGACCTTCTGGGTCGCAGCGAGCAGACACGACCACTCTATCTACTCGACCAAACAGATGTTACCGATGTCACGAATGGGGACATTACCGATCAGTGTCTTGCTTCGAGGTTACTTGCTTCTATTAGGTAGAGTCTCAGAGACTCTCTCTTCCCCATATCACATACAAGGGCCAGGTGGCCAGTTGTTTATCATTTCCCTGATAGTCAGGCACTTGCCCATACTGATTGGCGGTCACGAGATGATCGCAGATTGTCTACTTGTGCAGCTTGATGAGTTCGACTTGATTTTAGGCATGGATTGGCTATCCGCTCATCATGCATTTGGTGATTGCTTTAGGAAGACGGTTGTCTTCAGGATTCCAGATCTACCCGAGTTTACTAGAAGGTATGTGTTTTTGTGTCAAGTTTTTATCCTGTTATTAGTGTAATATGCTTATTTTCTCTTCAGTCAAATTTTTGGGATATACTGTATGTACTGTCAAACTTTGTACATGTAAAATATATGAAAGTTAATGAAATGAGATTTTGGTGACAATTGTTCTATGAACTTGTGGTTATGAATGTTTATGTGAATGTCAGATGAAATTATTTCATTCGCGAAAAAATTTTCCCCATAATTTTATGCTTATAATGCGATGTCAATAAAATGGAATGTTGCGAATTGTGTCGTAAACGGGTACCTGGATCCTAGGGGGTTCACACCTATCATTGGGCGGGGGGAGGTTTATGTTGCTCCAAACATTCGTATGGATAACGTTCTTTGGCTCCTAAATTTTCCATGAGTCTACTATATGTTTCCATAAATACTAAGGAGATTAATTGTCAAGCCATTTTTGACCCAGTGTCTCTTGTTTTTCAGGATATGCTGACGAATCAGGCGATTGGCTCTAGCCGTGAAGAAGGGGTGTGCACCAATTGATGTAGTGTCCTGTTGCAGGTCACGTTTCTACTTCTACGGAGATTCGTCTGCCTACAGTTGGCACCTTCATCTTGGCCGCTTATGTCTACCAAAACTGATAAGAATTCTTCCTCGAATTCTCACATCATCCCCGTTCCAGTGTGAAGCCTGCCAACTTGGAAAATATCATAGAAGCTTGTTTCCAAGTCATCATGGTCATGTCACTAAGTATGTTTTTTAATTAGTTCATTTTGATGTTGGGGGTCTGGTCGTGCTCCATATCACTATCAGGCACAAGTTTTATCTTGTCGGTTGATTACTTGTGTTTTCATGGATTTTCCTTATGAAATCAAATCTGAAGTGAGCACTATTACGAAAACTTTCTTGATGGAAATGAAAAATGCTTTTGATTTTCATGTCAAAAGTATCCATATTGATAATGCTCTTGACTTCTGTAATATATTTCTTTGATCCTTTCTGTCTGAGCATGGAATCATCCATCAAATATCGTGTCCCTATACATCCCAACATAATGGTGTAGCTGAAAGGAAACGTCGTCATATTCTTGGTGTTTCTAGAACATTACTTATTTAAAGTGTGACGCCTCTTATTTTTTGGAGAGATGTCCTTACAGCTACATACCTGACAAACCGCATGCCTTCAACTGTCTTGGAGGAGCAAACATCATATTATCTGACAAGAATATATTCCATGCTCCACCTAAGATCGTTAGGTGTACATCCTTTTTCCGTATTCACTCTGTTGGCCGTGATAAACTCTCTTTGCGTGCGACGAAATGTGTCTTTGTGGGCTACTCCAGAACTCAGAATGGGTATGTGTGTTATGATCATTTCCACCGTCGGTATTTTGTGAGTGCTGATGTCACATTCTTCGAGTCCATACCTTATTATTCTAACTCGGATCTTAGGTGATATCCCCTGAAGTCAGGGAGACTACCACTCGTCCCATACCCTCTCCTCAGAATAGTAATCCTCCTGACACTCAGTTGTTCTGGTTAGTGTATTACCATCAGGTAACACCCCTTATTACCACACCAAAACCTGATCCTAAGGTATGTCAAGATAAGAACACTAATGAGTTTGTTCTTGAGGACTTGGAAGTTGGTTGATCCTCCAAAGGATACAACCGCAGCCGGCGGTCAATGGGTATTTACCACCAAACATCTTCTGGATGGCACCGTGGAAAGATACAAGCCCGACTTGTGGCCAAGGGCTATAATCAGACATACGGTTTGAATTACTTGGAGACTTTTTCTCCGATCACTCGTGTACCAATGATGAGAATTATGATTTTTGTAGCGATACCACTATCTTGGCCTACCAGCTTGATGTAAAGAATGTCTTCATCTATGGTAACCTGAATGAGAATGTTTATATGCAACAACCTGACTTTGAGACCAAGGGGGGAGTATCATAAGGAGTGTAAATTCTACAAAGCAATATATTGTCTCAAATAAAGTCCCAAAGCATGGTTCCAGAAACTATATGATATTGTGTCAAAGATTGGCCTCAAGCGCTCCATTACATATCACTCTCTATCTATCAAGAAAAACAAAGAAATGGACAGTTGCAATGCTTGTGTACGTTGATGATATAATCTCAACAAGGGATAACACTAGTGACATATTGAACATGAAAAAATATCTGGCAAGACATTCTCACTAAGACCTAAGAGAACTTCATTATTTTTTAGGCATCGAAGTTTCCAAAAATACTAGCGACATGACCCTCTCACAAAGAAATTATGTTATGTATCTTCTATAAGAAATGAGAATATTACGGGCCAAGCCAACATAAATTCCTATGGATCCCAGTGCACAATTTTATGAAGAGTCACATGTGTACATTGATGCAAAACAATACTAATGTAGTGAAAAACTCATATATGTCACCATCACTCGTTCGGATATCTTCTTTGTCATTAACGGAGCGAATTAGTTCATGGCTAAGCCATGTCAAATGCACTGGGATGCATTGTTAATGATCTTGAGATATTTAAAGTCTGCTTTAGGAAAAGGATTGTTCTTTACATGTCGCAAGGTATATTTATGCTCCATTTTTTTTCGGAGGGGGTGGAGGGGGAGTATTGCGATGGAACGGGAATTATTTCATGTTTAGGGGTGTTTTTTAATTATTTGTAACCCTACACTTTCCTACTATATAAGTATTATCCTCTCATTAATGCATGTAATACATTTTTTCCATACTCACTACTCGCAAGAGCAGCCACTGCTGACATCCTCAAGACCCCTCCCCATCATAGTTGTTGTTGAATGTTGCACTATTGTCATCGAGCCCTTTCTCCTTCATCGCCTTTGCTGGAGGCTACCTCCAATGATCTGATTGGCTAGTTCATCCCTTGGCCTTTGCTGGGATACCACTATTATCATGTTTCCCTCCCACATCGGGCATCACCGCCTCTGTTGACAGTGCCTTCCTTGTGATTCATCTTTTATTTTCACATCGATAATATATATCCTTCAATAAAGCTCCTCCAATCGCGAGTTAGGGTATGTACTAATTTGTTATTCTGCATAGTAGTTGCGAGCTATAAAGTTCTCAGTTTTTCTACTGCAACATTGCTATATATAATGGAGCTATATTAGCATATTACTTCTCTTTTTGAAGTTTTTGCAGCATGTTAATGCTATATAGCTACCACTATCTATCAGTATTGTTGGAAGAAAAATAGAATTGAGATATCATTATTGAGACCCTATGGCTCTTTTATATAGGAGAAAAGTCCTGGGTAGGTACATGAAAGAAAGATAAATCAGAAACAAATATAAAGAGATTAAATATCTCAATACTCCCCCTCAAGCTGGAGCATATATGCCTATCATGCTCAGCTTGGAACATCTCTAAAAAGGACCTCTAGCAAGGGCCTTGGTGAAAATATCAGTTGTCTGATCTCCAGTAGAAACATGGAATGTAGATATGAGAACCTTTCTGAATCATGTCTCCGGCATAATGGCAATCCACCTCTATATGTTGGTCCCTTCATGAAATGCGGGATTATTGGCAATAAATAGAGTTGCTTGGATGTCACATAAAAGTTGCATGGGAAGAGGATCCTCAATAGCAAGATCAGTTAAAACCGATCTAACCCACATCATCTTTGTGTTCCCCTAAGCCATGGCCCTATACTCAAATTCTGCACTGGATCTAACTACCACTGTCTGCTTCTTGCTTTTCCATGACATGAGAGAGCTCCCAACAAAAATAGCAAAATCAGAAGTAGACTTCTTGTTTCTAGGGCATCCTGCATAATCTGCATAATCTACAACAAAAATAGCAAAATCAGAAGAGGCGTACCTCTGTTGAATATAAGACCAGTACCGAGTGAAGCCTTCAAATATCAAAATCATATAGACCACATGCATATGAACCTTTCTGGGTTGCTCCATGAACTGGCTCACCATGCTCACAGCAAAGGAAATGTATGGCCTGGTGATAGCAGCATATAGGAGCTTTCCAACAAGCTCCATGTATCACCTCTTATCTACCTCCTCAATGTCATCATCATATAATCTCATACTCGAATCCATAGGAATAGTAGCAGGCTTGCACCCAGTCATACATGTCTTTAGTAGAAGATCAGTCACAGACTTCCTCTGGGTCATCACAAGACCATGTTGGTTCCTGACGAGCTCTAATCCAAAGAAGTATCTAAGCTTGCCACTGCTGACCTAGGAACTCCTTGGCAGCCTGAATACCCGCTCATCATCACCCGTGACAATAATATGATCAACATAGACTAAAATAGCAACAGTACCTCTATGTGTCCTCTGAACAAAAAGCGAGTGATCCGTCGTGGACTGCGCAAACCCCTGATGCTCTATCAACTCTGAAAACTTCTGGTACCAAGCTCTTAGACTACTTCAGGCCGTAAATCGCCTTGCGGAGCCTACACACCTACGGAGACTTCCCCTCAGTAGCAAACCCTAGTGGTTGTTGCATATATACCTCCTCCAGTAGATCTCCATAAAGAAATAAATTCTTCACATCAAGTTGGTAAAGAGGCCAGTCTCGTGAAATAACAGCTGATAGAAGAATGTGCAATTTTGAATATCTGGCCACTGGAGAGAAGGTATCCTGATAATACCCCATAAGTCTGGGTGAACCCACGTGCTACAAGCCTTGCCTTGTAGCGATCCACACTGCCATCTACCTGTTGATTCACCTTAAAGATCCATTTGCACCCCACAACAAAGGCACCTGGAGGAGCAGTAACAATGCTCCAGGTACTACGAGACTGCAGAGCGGCCATCTCCTCCTCCATGGCAAGTAGCCAACTACTATCCTGTAGGGCCTACTGATATGTTCGCGAGATAGTAACAGCAGAGAGTCCCACAACAAACCTCTTATACTACTCTGAAAGATGGTCCAAGGAAACATGCGCAGCTAGAGGATAAGTGGCAGAGTTACGACGTGGCTTCCACAAGGCAATGGGTACATCGACGTCATCAGCCTCTCTTTTCTCTTGTATCAGCTCCTCTACATTATCCTATGAAACAAGCATATCACCAGTGCCATCAGTAGAAACCATGTGTTCATTACATACCTGAGGCGTGATGGATGATGGGGAAGGTGCGTGAGCAGCGGGGCGAGTAAAGGACTTGCGAATGTAAAACCGTGGTAGGAACTAAGTCAGGGTAGATGGAGGTAGAGGTGGTGGAGGAGGTGGAGGTAACGGAGGTGGTGGAACAAAAACATCCTCGCTAGAGTCAGCATTAGACAACATGTCATTTGTAGGAGAAAAATAAAAAATAGACTCAAAAAATGTGACATCAGCACTCAAATAGTATTTTCTCCCTACAAGATCAAAGCATCTATATGTTGGACATGCGAGCCCACGGCGAGCCATTATGCAATAAATGTTATTGCAATTCACTCCTTAATCTGAAATAAAGAGTACATAATTTGCATAATAGGTCCCTTAGTACAATTAGGGTTATGTACCATGGCCATCTTAATGATCATACAGCTGTTGATTCAATTATTGAATCATAGAGGCTGGTGCTTAGATGAATATCTAATGAGTTAGATTGAGGACTCATCAAGCACCGTCAAATGATTATTAAGAGATGATCTCCAGTCTGAGTAGGAGATGGCAATCCTATCTCTTTTAGGCTGATATCTGACCGACCTCTTGATGCAGGTCCTCTGCATAGGAATAGAGATTCGGAGGTGTCAGATGAGTTAGGTCAAAGAGTTGACTTAACGAGATCGAGATAACCAAAGTCCTATATCATATGCTGTCATGATATAGGCACGCATCCTCTGACTGGAGACAGATGTGTTACTATATGTCTGAGTATGTACATTTGGCAGACCAATAGGTTGATGACCTAATCAAGGTCTATACACCGGCGCGCTGGTGTGCATACAAGGGCATATGAGTAATACGATCTCTCAAAGGGATCATACATGTTCACTTAC
The DNA here is from genome assembly GCA_037367405.1 of Ottelia alismoides. Classification (NCBI taxonomy): domain Eukaryota; kingdom Viridiplantae; phylum Streptophyta; class Magnoliopsida; order Alismatales; family Hydrocharitaceae; genus Ottelia; species Ottelia alismoides. The sequence continues at coordinate 961,228 of JAZKJV010001439.1, read as the reverse complement.
TGAACCGGAAGACATGAGCTCACTCATGAGATATTGGTAAGAATCAAATTCCATGCGCATGGTCGTCTCGCTTTGGAAGCTTGACTGAATTTGTAGGTTTGATATATACTTTTGGAAAGTATATGATCAAGACCTAGGTATGATATATGCTTTTGGAAAGTATATGATCAATACCGACTCCCAATGATCGAATGAGAAACTTACTGATAAAACCATGAAGTAGACAGTATAAAGTTGATCTAATACTTCGGGTCTATTCTGAGTCTTCCAGTATGCAGGATGTACATGTATTGGGAATACCTGAGGGTGATGTGATCATAAACGATTGTATAACCATGACGCTTCCATTCCTAGGGAGTGATAAAACGGGTCTGGATTTTAGTGACTCCTCTCAGTAGAGAAGTAATCTGATCTTAGTCCAAATATTGGACATTGATTTGAATGTGATTCAGATGCAATGAGAAGATTAGATTTGCCGTCTTGATTTAATCAAGCATCTATGGGAGGCCCGCGATCTGGATTTGAGATATGATCTCAATATCCATGTCACTATACGTGGAACAATACAATCGCCATGTCCTTATCTCCAAGTATTCGCGGAGAAAGCGCATTCTCCTTGAAAGAGTTCATGGATAATTCTATTGTTGATATATGTATCCGAGCATTGAGAAAATGGATAATTAAATGTGATTTAATTATCATGAATAATATGAATTTGATTCATATTATAAGGAGAGTTATCTTAGATAATTAAATGTGATTTGATTATCAAAGATGTAAATACTATGAATGTGATTCATATTATTTGAGCACATGAGAATAAGTTATCCAATATAATTAAATGTGATTTAATTATTATGGATAAGAATAATGTGGATAGTAATATCCAATTATTCATAATATATTATAAATGTGATTTATAATGTATTAGAGAGAGTTAAATATAATTTATATTAGTAGATTAATTATTAATGTGTATTGGATACACATTGTCTAATTAATTGAAAATGTAAATTACATGTTGTTTTGGGTTGTGAATATGATTCACAATATTCCAATGTCAAGATTGCAATATTCCCAAAGTTAATTGAGAATTATTTTGGTGAATAAAAATCCCAACAAATAGTTGTTGGAAAATAAGTAGAGAGAAAATCAAGGAGATATGCAATCTCATGGGAATCCATGAGAATGCCCTCTAAAGGGGAAGGTTGATCTCCTTTGTATTTTCTCTCCTTATTTGATTGATTTAATTTGGTATTAATATTTATTTGATTTATCAAATATATTTTATCAAAATTAAATCACAAGTTGTTGGTTTTTACCAACAATAATCTTGACCATTGGATTGACATAAATCAATCTCATCCATTGATTTTATATGTCACATGGATTGAGATCCATGGATCCCAAAACCCTATAAATAGAGAGGCATATCATGCTCTCTATTTTATACACAATGCTTGAGAAGCATCTCTCTCTCTTTCTCTCTAGATGCCAACTCTCTCTCTCCCTCTCATGGTCGTCCACCATGGATGCCATGGAGAGGTTCTCCATCGCCGTGGCATCGTCGTTATGCTGCCCGTTCTTCTGCTCGTGGATCTCCGTCTCCTTCGGTGCGCCTCGCTCGTGAAGAAGACGTCGGATCTCGTGTGTCGAGATCAGGAGATCCGCCGCTTGGATCATCAACATGGATTGCGAGAAGCAAGCGGTTCATCCCCACGCTCGCAAGCGTCTCCTCCGTCGGATCGGACTTGAGACAGGAGGTCTCTTCGTTTAGAGACTTGATTGCAACCACGCTTCAAGATGTAATCCTAATTACTTGTTTGTGGTTTAGACGAAATGATCCGAGAAGTGTTCTTGGATCATGTGGTTTCGTCGTAAGAAAATTTTTAAATTCCGCTGCATCGAGCAACTAGTGCGATTAGTCGCTCCTCGTCGTATTCGATACGACGCTCACGCTTCCGTGATGCGCTTGAGGATCTATCCATATCCTTCAAGTGGTATCAGAGCCTTAGGTTGATGGTTTCGAATATGATTCGCTAACCGAGGACGACTTGGGTTCGTTAAGGTCGCGAAAGTTTTTTTATCGCATTTGATTTCGCAGATCTGTTTAGTGTAATTTTTCGGCCATGTTTAAATTGTTTAAACACGAAAATAGCACTTGGAATTTGTTCCCCATTAAATAAGGAAACCATAGGATCTGAGTTTGCGTAAATCGGATTTCGTATGCTCTAGATATGATCGTTTTAATGAACATGTATGCACTGTTGCGGGAACTGTGAATCTGAACGTGATTAAAATGTTAATTACTGTTTAGACTTGCCTCGAAATGCGTGAAACATCACTTGGTTTCTGTTCTAAATCAAATTAGCAAACTTTAGAAATTGAATTTGCTTAATTTGGATTTAAATTGATTGAGATATGCTAATTTTAGTAAGTAGTGGTCACTGCTGAAATTACTTTCCTAATCAAGAACCATGTGATTGTCAATTAATGAAATTAATTGTTAATTTCGAGAAATAATTATGGAAAATATTTGTGAAATATTAGAGAATGATTATTTCCTTAATTGACTTGGCCCCAATCAATTAATTGATTAGATTTGATCTAAATCATAATTGAAATCACAATCATCAAACTCTTACTTGAATAGGATTGGGAATTTGTCTAGCAAATTTCCTTATAATCAAAATTGTTTTGATTACTATATGGTATAATTTCGATTGAAAAACCGATGATCATCTCAAGTACAAATTAATCAATTTGGCATTATCCTTTCCCGAGGCGGATATGGTGTCTAGTCGGGGATCGCTGGGGTAGCGGGTTGCAACGTATGCGGTCCGTCCCACTCCCGCCGGTACTGGCCATGACAGCGGGTAGGGTCGGGATAATGTCCGAGGGATTAAGATGTATTTTTTTAATTATTAAAATACGAATTAATACGTACTTTGAGAATAATACCATATATATTCAAGCATAACAATAAAGTTTGACTGATTGAATTGGATTGATAATTAATTTAATATGATTGAATTGATTATGTCCAATTATACTCTAATATGATTAGAGTAAATAATTCCCTTAGAAGAATTAATTATATGAATGTGATTCATAGTAACTAATTAAATTTGAATAAGAGGTGGAGGATCACATAAGTGACATCCATGGTCTCCCGTCAAGGCGAAGGGTTTCCATCGCCAGGGATTGTATATAGGAGACGCCTGTACGAAGTGACAGCTCCTATATACAAGCGCATCTGGATCGGACTCTTTGCTTCTCGAAAGAGTAAGCCGTATGCGTAGTGACCCCAATATCGGATCCTCATATTATTGGGGCGATATTGGATTGCGCATAGCGAGTTCTATTCCTGTTGACGGTTGGTTCAATTGATGACGGGTCAACATCACCTTAGGGGTGGTGGGCCAGGGTGTTAAAGACCGAATTGAGAAATGCAAGTTGGACTTGCAAGGCGGAATGTGTTCCCGCTTCTCTTTATTGGAGTTGCAGTTTCTCATATTATTGGGATGTAACAAAGATAAAGAGGAGATCCCAGATCTTGCTGAGATATAATGGTAAGTATATCTCTTATATTGAAAGTGATTAAGGGAATGAACTTTCAGTGTTGACAAGGCAAGACAACTTTGATATGAAAACTCCTAAATCAAAGTAAAATTATATATTTATATATTTATGCAAATTTCTTATTTCAGATAATCCTTCATTAATCCCACTCAATGTTATACTCAATAATAACCAGTAAATATCATGGATTGGACCCTTGATCTAGATATTACGCTTGCAATTGGACACATCACGTATGTGTTTGCAATGTGCAAGTTTCCTCATAATAATGAGGAATGATAATTAAATAGACAATGGGACTAAAACCCTAGGGTTTGTATGTCTCTATAAGTCTTGATCTCATCGAATGTACTTTGGAAGTGACATGTCGATGATGATCGCAATTGTCAAATAATCCTTATAAAATCAATAAAGATATTCTGGCATACATATGTGCTCTTGACATTTAATCATGAATGACATGGTTCTCTGCATCATGTAGAATGGTAGCTCTATAAGAGATGATGTATTCAAATTATTTGAATACCTACCTGAACCTATGTTTTAAGAGTTTAGATGGATGTAGATGATGAGTGTCATAATTCTGCTGTCTATACTCTAGTCATTCATGAAGCTTCACAATATTCATATTGTATGAATTGGGTGAAGCTTGTATAAATGTTGAAATACTCTTATATTGAAATTTTTGATTTTAACATAAGAGATCCTTAATCTTAAGCAATGGTTGTTTATAGATAAAGGGAGCGCAGTGGAAGCATGGGTTGGACCCAAGCAAGAAGTATAATCAAATAGTTGACTGTACTTCTGTGACTTCCATATGACATCCAAAGAGTTGGATGAATGCCAATGCTGCAATAAGTTGATGTGTTGATAGTATGACTATCAAGTCTGTCTAGAATCCTCAGAAAAGGACTCGGATGGAGCATCAGTATAATCTACATATAATCATTGAAATTGACTTACTTATTTGATAAGGTAAAGTCTAATAATTGTATCTCAATCTTCTAATAACACTTGCAATTGGTTGCATATGTATTAGAATATTAGAAATTTGATCTTAAGGTTTATTGATCATCCATGTTGAAAGTGATAAGTGTTGCAACAGTTTCCATGAGATCAATAGACTTCATATTTTCAGTGGGAGCCCTTAGTCTTAGAGAATGTCTCTATGACCTAGATATTAGAATACACTCATTGTTTATTTCTAATTGTTGGATATAAACATGAATTCTGTAATAAATCTATCATAAAGAGTTATGATGGAAATATTTCAGATAGTAATCTAAAATCTAGTGGACTCTATTAAATTAGAAATTATTGAATGGTTCATTAAGATTTCTAATACTGAAAATTAAACCTTTGAAAGATCAATAGGAGGATAAAGATCATTTGACAATGATCTGGCATCAAATTTTGGACATATGTCTGTTGATGAAATCAATGGACTGGTAAGACATGAAACTTTAGATTGTCTAAAGATTCAAATCTCACATACTTGTGAATATTGTATTCAAAGTAAATTGTCCAATACACCCTTCCTTGGGAAAGGTGTAAGATTAAGGTATTCAAGATCTCATACATATTAATGTATGAGAATCATCTATATCAGAATAAACAATATGGATATGTGATATCTATTAGTGATTATTTGATATGAGATTTCTTTTCTTCACTTAGAAAACTTTGAAATGTTCAAAGATTTCACAATTTTAGTTTAGAACCAAAGTTTGAAGGAAGATAAAATGAATTTGATTTAACCAAGGTAGCATGTACCTATTAGATGAATTCAAGAAATACCTTATGGAGATATGAATATCATTTCTATCTCAATCCTCCTAATAAACCTTAACTCAATGGAGTTGTAGGAAGATACAATTGATCATGTGTGACATGATTTAATCAATGATTAATCCTAGCATAATTATCTCTTAGTTTCCAAGGTATATATGTAGTAGAGACTACATTATATACATAATAAGGTTCCATGCATGTAAGCTGGAATCTAGCACTAGAGAGTGCTGCTTCATTAGGAAAATAAAGGATGGTATTGTATACCTACTTTATGACCTTGAGATTCTTAAAGGATCTCATCTCTGAGAATATGGTTCTTAGAGGATGACTCTCTTAAGAATCAAGATAAAATGAAGTGAAGGAACTCATTTAATCTTGAAAAGATAATGAGGCTCCTGAAATTGGAAACTAAAAGGACAATTAAAGATGAAACACTAATACATCTTCAAATGAGTTTGAGGATGTATTCCATGTGAAAATGATCAGACTTCATATGATCATGGCATGGAAAGATGGATGTTAGCAATAAAAGTCTAATATAGACTTCATAATATACAAGTGTTGTATATGGACCCTCGAGGATCCACCTATATGGGTAAGACCCATTAAGGTGTAAATAGATCTTCAAGAGAAAAAGGAAACCTGATAAGAAGGTAGAGACCTTCAAAGCACGGTTCGTAGCCATGAGCTACACACCGAAGAGAAGACATCGCTTGCGATGAGACTTCCTCTCTAGTGACCTTGATTTAACCCATCAGAACATTGCTAACTATAGCTACACAACTTGACTATGACATCTTCATGATGTGAGTCAAGATTGCATTCCTCTATGAATACCTCTCTGAGGATATTCATATGAAGTAGCCCCAGGGCTTGATGGTTGAGGAAAGCAAGGTGTGCAAGCTAAAGAACTCCATCTTTGGACTCAAATAAGCTTCATGTAGTTGGAACATAAGATTTGATGAAATTATAAATGTTCAAATCTTGATGGACCATGTGAAGCTTAGTGGGAGTGCCATTGTGTTCATCGTGCTAAATGTAGATATTATCCTAATCATTTGAAATGATCTAAGGGTGATAATAATAAGTGTTTTATAATTTGGTTGTTCCATACCTTGAGATACGATCTCAAGGATACCTCTTAGATCTTAATTCTGAAGTCGTTCAGAAGCAAAGAGAAGGGGGTATTGGGACTGTCACATTAGTAGTACACTTTGGACTTATTCCATTTTTCTGGAAAATTCCAAGAAAGGCTTCTTTCCCTTAAGATATGGTACTGACCTGTCTAAAGGGATAGCACCTCAAATAGTTGAGGAAGTGAATGCTAGAACTGCTTGCACTTGTGCATCAGTTATGAGAAGCTGGGTATATACTAGATGTATACAACAGCCAGATGTCTGCCATGCAGTGGGAGTAGTAAACTGTTACTAATCCTGCTATGGAGATAAAACACTTGATTGCAGTAATAATAATATCTTCAAAGATGATAAAACTTAGAGATAGTGATCTCAAAGTCTTATCTTCAAAAGTCTAAGATCTTGTAGATAGTGATCTATAAGGGTCTTGACTGTAGATACCTTAGGAGATGGAGATCTCCAGGAATTAAGGTATTCTAAAAGGATTATGGGAATACTGGTTATGATAATTAATAAGATGTAGTGTCAATGACACTATAACCGACAAAAATTGAGTATTGGTTGCATAGGATGCAACATTCGCATTGGATGCGAGCACTGTTACTAGGAGCATGGCCTCAAATTTCAGCGAAATTCGATCGAATTTCTATCGAATATCGATATCCAGTCGAAATCGAAATTCGACCGAAATGACCGAAATGATCGAAATATGGGGGTCCTAGTAAAAAAAATGACCGAAATGACCGAAATTTTGGTCGAAATTCCACCGAAATTCCATCGAAATTCTGTTTTGGTCGATACCGAAATGGTGACCGAACCCGATATTTAAGGCCTTGACTAGGAGATATGCAAGTGTCGTAAAAGGACTTGCCGTAGTCTCTTGGGAACAGAGTGACTGATCAGCTTACCTAGCTATTTTCTAAATAGCCTATGATTGTCACATGAGTGTGGGTTTAAATGATTAGCCCATTAATGGCTCTTTGGGCTAGTGGGAGATTGTTGGACATGCGAGCCCACGGCGAGCCATTATGCAATAAATGTTATTGCAATTCACTCCTTAATCTGAAATAAAGAGTACATAATTTGCATAATAGGTCCCTTAGTACAATTAGGGTTATGTATCATGGCCATCTTAATGATCATACAGCTGTTGATTCAATTATTGAATCATAGAGGCTGGTGCTTAGATGAATATCTAATGAGTTAGATTGAGGACTCATCAAGCACCGTCAAATGATTATTAAGAGATGATCTCCAGCCTGAGTAGGAGATGGCAATCCTATCTCTTTTAGGCTGATATCTGACCGACCTCTTGATGCAGGTCCTCTGCATAGGAATAGAGATTCGGAGGTGCCAGATGAGTTAGGTCAAAGAGTTGACTTAACGAGATCGAGATAACCAAAGTCCTATATCATATGCTGTCATGATATAGGCACGCATCCTCTGACTGGAGACAGATGTGTTACTATATGTCTGAGTATGTACATTTGGCAGACCAATAGGTTGATGACCTAATCAAGGTCTATACACCGGCGCGCTGGTGTGCATACAAGGGCATATGAGTAATACGATCTCTCAAAGGGATCATACATGTTCACTTACTGAACCGGAAGACATGAGCTCACTCATGAGATATTGGTAAAATCAAATTCCATGCGCATGGTCGTCTCGCTTTGGAAGCTTGACTGAATTTGTAGGTTTGATATATACTTTTGGAAAGTATATGATCAAGACCGAGGTATGATATATGCTTTTGGAAAGTATATGATCAATACCGACTCCCAATGATCGAATGAGAAACTTACTGATAAAACCCTGAAGTAGACAATATAAAGTTGATCTAATACTTCGGGGCTATTCTGAGTCTTCCAGTACGCAGGATGTACAGGTATTGGGAATACCTGAGGGTGATGTGATCATAAACGATTGTATAACCATGACGCTTCCATTCCTAGGGAGTGATGAAACGGGTCTGGATTTTAGTGACTCCTCTCAGTAGAGAAGTAATCTGATCTTAGTCCAAATGTTGGACATTGATCTGAATGTGATTCAGATGCAATGAGAAGATTAGATTTGCGGTCTTGATTTAATCAAGCATCTATGGGAGGCCCGCGATCTGGATTTGAGATATGATCTCAATATCCATGTCACTATACGTGGAACAATACAATCGCCATGTCCTTATCTCCAAGTATTCGCGGAGAAAGTGCATTATCCTTGAAAGAGTTCATGGATAATTCTATTGTTGATATATGTATCCGAGCATTGAGAAAATGGATAATTAAATGTGATTTAATTATCATGAATAATATGAATTTGATTCATATTATAAGGAGAGTTATCTTAGATAATTAAATGTGATTTGATTATCAAAGATGTAAATACTATGAATGTGATTCATATTATTTGAGCACATGAGAATAAGTTATCCAATATAATTAAATGTGATTTAATTATTATGGATAAGAATAATGTGGATAGTAATATCCAATTATTCATAATATATTATAAATGTGATTTATAATGTATTAGAGAGAAATAAATATAATTTATATTAGTAGATTAATTATTAATGTGTATTGGATACACATTGTCTAATTAATTGGAAATGTAAATTACATGTTGTTTTGGGTTGTGAATATGATTCACAATATTCCAATGTCAAGATTGCAATATTCCCAAAGTTAATTGAGAATTATTTTGGTGAATAAAAATCCCAACAAATAGTTGTTGGAAAATAAGTAGAGAGAAAATCAAGGAGATGTGCAATCTCATGGGAATCCATGAGATTGCCCTCTAAAGGGGAAGGTTGATCTCCTTTGTATTTTCTCTCCTTATTTGATTGATTTAATTTGGTATTAATATTTATTTGATTTATCAAATATATTTTATCAAAATTAAATCACAAGTTGTTGGTTTTTACCAACAATAATCTTGACCATTGGATTGACATAAATCAATCTCATCCATTGATTTTATATGTCACATGGATTGAGATCCATGGATCCCAAAACCCTATAAATAGAGAGGCATAACATGCTCTCTATTTTATACACAATGCTTGAGAAGCATCTCTCTCTCTCTTTCTCTCTAGACGCCAACTCTCTCTCTCCCTCTCATGGCCGTCCACCATGGATGCCATGGAGAGGTTCTCCATCGCCGTGGCATCGTCGTTATGCTGCCCGTTCTTCTGCTCGTGAATCTCCGTCTCCTTCGGTGCGCCTCGCTCGTGAAGAAGACGTCGGATCTCGTGTGTCGAGATCAGGAGATCCGCCGCTTGGATCATCAACATGGATTGCGAGAAGCACGCGGTTCATCCCCGCGCTCGCAAGCGTCTCCTCCGTCGGATCGGACTTGAGACAGGAGGTCTCTTCGTTTAGAGACTTGATTGCAACCACGCTTCAAGAGGTAATCCTAATTACTTGTTTGTGGTTTAGACGAAACGATCCGAGAAGTGTTCTTGGATCATGTGGTTTCGTCGTAAGAAAATTTTTAAATTCCGTTGCATCGAGCAACTAGTGCGACTAGTCGCTCCTCGTCGTATTCGATACGACGCTCACGCTTCCGTGATGCGCTTGAGGATCTATCCATATCCTTCACTATATACCCTTTTTGGGTACGAAAATAACCAAGGAACACGCATTTGACAGCCCGAGGAGAGAATTTGTCACGACCAGGAGTAAAATTGTAGATAAATGCCACAGACCCAAAGACTCTGAGAGTAAGGGAGAATAGGTCCTTCTCGGGAAACACGATCAAGAAAGGAACCTTTCCTCCAAGGATAGTAGAAGGCATGTGGTTCATCATGTAACACGCGGAGAGGACCGCATCATCCCAAAACAAATGAGGATCTCGACTCTGAATCAAAAGAGTCCTCGTGGCATCCAAAATATGACGGTGTTTACGTTTAGCAACACCATTCTGCAGCGAAGTATAAGCACAAGAAGTCTGATGAACAATACCAAGAGATCTGAAAAAGTCAGACAGCTGTAAAGTAGAAAGCTCCAAGGCATTGTCAGTGCGAATAAACTTCACACAAGCAAAATAAATGTTCTTAATCTCAATAAGAAATGATTTAATAACAGGACAAGCTTCAGACATATTCTTTAACAAGAAAACCTGAGATAATCTAGATAAATCATCCACAGCAACCATATAGTCCCTGATGATCGGGAACATGACTAGGACCCCAGATATCAAAATGAAGCAACTCAAACAACTGACTACTGTGACGACTCTAAAGACTCGGAAAAGAAGAACGATGGTGATTCCCAAGCTGACATGCCTCACACTCCAAGGTAGTACGAGTAGAGATCTGAGGAGAACATGGCACAGCTTATGCAGAGGAAGGTACCAAAGCAAAGATACCACATGAAAGGAGAAACAGATACAGACGGAATAGTGACAGCACCAGCACACGGAGGTTGGACCAGTCTGTAAAGCCTTCTCTGTTCATGACCACATCCAAGCACCTTGCCCATAAGTATGTCCTAAAACATAAGAGAAGGATCAATATATGGCACGACAATTTAAATCTTTCGTAATCTGACTAACAGACAAAAGATTCATCTGAAATGCTGGAGCATGTAAGACATTCTGCAGACGCATCGATGAGGCTATTACAATCACTTCCTGACCAATAATGGGTAGATGAACCCCATTAGCAATTACCACTGATCTACCAGGAGGGATAGATCTGTAAGAAGTAAACTGACCCCGATCTCCACACATATAATGGGAAGTTTTGGAGCCCTAGTCAAATTTGAACTGCTACAACTGGTAAGTGCATAAGCAATACCTGTCGAACTCGTAAAAGCTCTGACAGCAGCTGCAACATCTGAAGATCCTGCTGCTGGGGCGGGCGGTGTAGTCATCATCTCTCTCAATCTAGAGACAATATCATCAAGCTTCACATCATGAGAAGGAGTTGGAGTAGTCTTTGTCTGCTCAGCTACACGTGCAAACGATGTATACTCATGCTTCAGATAGCATGTCTCCTCTGAATGTCCTGGACGGTGATAATGTGAGCATAGGCCATGGTGATGTCCTCCTCCTCGACCACGGGGTCTGCACCCGTGAAACTGTGAAGTACCCTCTCTGCCACGAGAAGCTGTTATCGCAGAGGGAGTTTGGGCCATGGTAGTAGACGAAGTAGTGATCCTGCTCAGGCTCTTGTAGACCTCCATCGAAGGTATCGTAACTCCAATAAGTAGTCGAGTACGTGTTGAATCGTACTCTGAGTCAAGGAATGACAGAAAGACTCCTGACATAGTGACATTCATGTATGCTTGTTGTTGTTCAATGCTAGTAGTAATGGGCACAAAGCTACGAAGACACTCAAACATGCCTCGGAGATGCGAGAAGTGGGCACGAAGAGGCCGACAACTATGTTTGATCGAGAAAATGTCATACAGCAACTAGAGGATTTTGCTCTCATTCTTCGCTTGCACCTATGTGTCAGCTAGGATATCCCACATATCCTTTGTTGTGGGTTGATTGACGATGTCGGTGGAATCTTTGTGGTGAGCGTCCCAGAGAGCCAAATCTGTGCATAGGCATCATCTTACTTCCATGAAGCATTAGCCCCAGTTTTGTCCCTCGGCTCTGAATCAGTCAAAATGTACTCCTTATTATGGCACTACATAAGCTTGTGAAACTGCATGGACCACAACTCGTAGTTGGTCCCATCCATCTTCACGATAGGAGTCAGGCCCTTGAAGGCATCGGACGATGAAAAAACGCCACCCCTGTTCTCTGACATGATGAAAAAATGCTGAAAATCCAAACCTAAACTGGGGAGTAAACCTCTTTGAGCAAGTCTACACAACCATATGAAGGAATGGTTGTATGTGTAGTCTCATACAACCATCCTCTTCAATCCTTGTTGTAGTCTAGGACCGGAAAATGTGATTTATATGTCCAAAATCACGTATTCTGAATGGAATCAGACTGTATAGGCCTGCAAAAGGGCCCGAACTGCAGCCCCCACGCAGCAGCGGGTGACAAGGATGCAAGGATGGGGTTTGTTACTGGATTACCTAAGACCCGTCAAGGTCATGATGCCATCTGGATAATTGTTGATAGGCTAGCAAAATCCTCTCACTTCATAGCAGTACACATGACGTACACATTAGATCGTTTGAACAAATTTTTTGTAGACGAAATAGTAAGACTACATGGAGCACCAGTGTCTATTGTATCTGATAGAGATCCTCGTTTTACATCTCGATTTTGGCATGTTTTACATAAAGCTATGGGTACAAAATTAGCATTCAGCACAGCTTTTCCACCCACAAACAGGTGGTCAATCTGAACGTACTATTCTAACTCTAGAGGACATGTTGTGAGCATGTGTATTGAGTTTCAAGAATAGCGGGGATAAACATCTATCCCTCATAGAATTCTCTTACAATAATAGTTATCAAGCTAGCATTGGAATGGCTCCATACGAAGCATTATATGGTCGACCATGCAGAACTCTCATTTGCTGGAATGAAGTCGGCGAACGTAAGTTGGCCGCACCAGAATTGATACAAAACTCAATAGAAAAGATTGAAGCAATAAGGAACTATTTAAAGATCGCACAAGATGGACAGAAAAGTTGTGCAGATAAGAGAAGGGGAGATCTTGAGGTTCAAGTAGGGAAGCAGGTATTCCTGCGAGTATCTCTATGGAAGGGTTTGATCAGATTCGGTTAACGTGGGAAGCTAGGTCCAAGATACATTGGTCCATATGTGATTACTGAGAGAATGGGCAATGTGGCATATCGCCTTCAACTTCCACGAGAATTGGCAAGGATACATGATGTCTTTCATGTTTCTACCCTTCCAAAATACATCCCAGATCCATCTCATGTTATCAAACCACAAGAAGTACAATTGAAGGAAGACTTTCCTATGAAGAATTTCTAGTACAAATTTTAGATGCCAAAGTTCAAGAACTACGAACGAAAAATATACCATTGGTGAAAGTCCTGTGGAAAAGTCACGCAGTAGAAGAAGCCATTTGGGAAAGAGAAGATGAAATGCGGTCTCAATACCTACACTTATTCCCAAGATGACTAAGGTACATAAATTTTGAGGATGACATTTATTCTAAGTAGGGGAGCATTGTGACATTCTTATACTTTAAAGTATTAAGATTAGGATTGTTGGATCGCTAATAGAATCGTAACCTTCATTTATGGTGTTATAATTATAGAAGTACTACATTGAAGTTCTACATATCCTAACTTAGAGATTGTTATGTCATCCACCTTGACGAGATGATTCTAATGGATTTTGATTCATATATCAATCGGATGTCGTTATGAATTTCTATGAATTTTTTAATTCAGAATAAATGATGTTTGTTAAGCTCAAAATTAATCCTTAATTATTATCATTGGGAACATTTAATCATGATTAGGAAATTAACGATGAATAAGGAGCTTAACCATGGATTTATGTAGGCTAATAATAATCAATCTTGATTAGTACTAATTAATCGTAACCAGTTCTAATTAAGTTGTCATTAGAAAAATCATGGTTTAAATGAGCAAAAACCATGGGCAAAATCATGGGTATAGAAACCATAGTATTAGGAGAAACCATGGTATTTATAAAACCAAGGGCTGAAATCATGTGTGCTTAAACCATGGTTTCCCCTTTTAGAGATGAAGTGACAGTCAACTTCAATATGCTTAGTCCGCTCATGAAAAACTGGATTCATGGCGATGTAGGTAGCATAGTTGTCACAATATAAGGGGACTGAAGTAGTGGTACGAAGTCCAAGATTATGTAGAAAAGAGACAAGCCTAGTAATCTCACAAGTGGCATGGGCCATCGCCTTTTCTACCCCTGCACGCGATCTAGAAACCACCATCTACTTCTAGCTACATCATGTAACATGGTTGTCACCAACAAACACAGTATAGCCTGTAGTGGATCGTCGATCCTGAGGTGTACCGGCATAATCTACATTGGTATAAGTGGTGATATCAATGTGGTCATTGATTATTGTGGAAAATACCTCGACCTGGAGATTCTTCCAACTATTGAAGGATTAGAAGAACATCATGTTGTCTCGCTCTACTTACAGCAGACGATATATCTGGCCTAGTGATCATAAGGTAAAGCAGTTTGCCCATTAAGTTTCTATATCGTGTAGCGTCCTCAAACTTAGGATAGGTAGATGTAGAATGTTTCACAGTTCTGCAGGGATGCCAAATGATTTGCATCCAAGTAATCCAGACTCTGTAAGAATATATCAGCAATACGTCTGTTGTTATAGGTGTAATCCCTCTATAGTGCATATCAGCTCAATGCCAAGAAAGTGACGGACTTGACTAAGGTCCTTCGTGACAAACAACTTTTGGAGGAAAGCCTTCTCTAAAATGTCAGCTATATTTTCACAAATAACTACAATATCATCAACATAAACGTCCAGTATAACCGTGCGAGTGGACCATCATCTGACAAAAACAGAATAGTCTGATGTCATCGTGTGGAAGCCAAGATAGATGATCTCAGTAGTATGCGTGTCAAATCAAGCCCGTGGACTCTACTTTAGGCCATAAGTGGCTTTACAAAGTCAGCACACATGCTCCTCCTTAACTGAGTAACCCAGTGGCTACATCATATAAACCTCCTCCTCGAGGTCACCATAAAAGAAAAGCATTCTTTACATCTAGCTGAAAGATGGGCCAATTCTTATTAGCAGCAGCAGAGAGAATAGTGTGGATGGGTTCGATCCTGACCACTAGAGAAAAGGTCTCAAAATAATCCACGCCATAGGTCTGAGTGAAGCCCTTTGCTACAAGCTTGGCCTTCAATCTATCAATAGTACCATCAGGTGATTGTTTGGTCGTGAAGACCCATCTACAAGCAACATGCTTGACACCAGGGGGACATGACACAAGATCCCATGTTCCCCTGGATGTGAGCGCACACATTTCCTCATCCATGTCCTTTTTCCAACCATGATCCTACAATACATTATAATGATCCCGAGGAAGAGAAATAGCCACCACAGCATCTGTAAATCGCCTGACAATTTTGTAGAAATTGTCAGTAGAAGTAAAATGTGATGTGGGATGTATAGTACATTGTCTTTTGGTCCGTTGCATAGCTATAGGTAGTTCTCTAGAACATTCGGAGTTATAACGGTGGGGACATTCGAAGAGGGCACATCATCCTGCAAATAAGAAATAGGTAAGGAGACCGACACACACTGTGGCATTGTGTTTTCTTTTGTAGAAAATGGAGGGTGGTGGAAGCTCCAAGGGAGTGTCACTAACATACTAAGTAAAGTAGCTAGTCTGTTCAAAAAAGGTGACACCACGAGATATATATAGTAACGATGACGTGTTGGGTCATAGCACCTATACCCCTTTTGGGTATGAGAATATCCAAGGAAAATACACTTGATGGTACGAGGAGATGATTTATCTATAGCCTGAAAATTGTAAACGAAGGTAGTGCAATCAAAATCCTCAATGGAAGTGGAAAAAGTTTCTCATCAGAATACAAGAGTGAGAAAGGAGTTACCCCCTTGAGGATTGAAGACGGGACCCTATTGATGAGGTATGTGGCAGTGAGAACAGCATCCCACCAGTGGGTTTTGGGAACCTTCATGTGAGTAAGTAATGTGCAAACAATGTCCAGAAGATGGTGACGTTTCCTTTACCGCTATCCCATTTTGTTGTGAGGTATACGGACAAGGGGTCTAGTGAAGGGTCCCCTTAGTGGCAAAGAAAGAAACCAAGTCATGTTGACTACACTCAAGAGCATTGTCAGTCATGATAGTCGTGAATACATGCAGAGACAAATGTTTTAATAAGCTAAAAGAAAGACTTGATAATGTTATTAATTTCTAACCGCTCCTTGATCAAATAGACCTAAGAGGACCTATTGTAATCATCTACAAAGATAACAAAGTATATGTGACCAGTAGTAGTCCGAACATAACACAGATCTTAATATCACAATGGACTAAAGAGAAAGATAATGATTGACATGGCTCAGTCCTAGGTGAAAATAAAGCACGATCGTATTTGTTGAACTGGCAGGCTTCACACTCAAAAGGTTTCAAAGATGATATTTCAGGAAATATTTGGGAAAGAGCTTTGACAAATAGGTGACCAAGCCGCAAATGCCATAGGAACTGGACCGCAATCACAGACATAGGACCTACAAAGGTTGAGTCAGTGAGGATATCAAGGAAGTAAAGGTCATTCTTCTCATGCCCCCCACCAAAAATCATCGTTCGGATGTCCTGAAAATAGCAGCAGCACTCATAAAAAATTACATGACAATTCAATTCAATACATAGCTTATGAATTGACAATAAGCTCATAGGAACATCTAGTGCGCGATAAACACCAAAGAGCTTGAGCTTGAAGGAGAACTCCATAGCTCCAACATTGGTAATAAGAGAATGAGCATCGTTGGTTAGCCGAACGGACTTCACAACAGAAAAGAATTGAGAAGAGGTCATAAGACTGCCTTCTCCAGTCTCAAGTAGGTAAATGCAACCGAGTCAACGATTTAGGCAGGTACCGAGATTGAAACATAGTCAGCTATAGTATATGAGGTAGTAGCTAGACGTGTGGTAGCAGTAGTCTTCTTGGGAGTAGAGTGCTGCATAACCTTTATCAAGCGGGTGATAGAAGTCACCTGACTACCGACGAACACCTTGAAAGCCCAAGACCAGAGCACATAATTCTCTGTGCCCTTGAGTTTGATTGAAGTACCATGTACCGTCAAAGAAGACGTAGTGTACTTGGATTTGGTCTCGGTAGGAATTGATGACATCGTGCTCAAATAGATAGGTCAAGAAAGTATGCTTTTTATTAAGTTAACGGTGATACAGGGGGCCGATATGAATAAGTCATGCAGGAGAGGTCTTGGTCCTCGTAGCGGTGTTGGCTGCACCAGAAAGGTGCTTGTGGCAAAAAGGGGGTGTTGGATGCACCCGAGAAGGTGTTGATGGCACAAAGGGTGTGTTGGCGACACCCTATAAGGTATGGTGGCATCCATATGGGTGTTGGGAACACCTGAGAGGGTGTTGGCGGGGCACGAGGAGGCTTGGGGGCCTCCTAAGCTAGTTAGCGGAGGCGCACGAGGCCATGGAGCAGCCTGGGCAGAACCCAATAGCAATCCCTTGGCCTAGGTGGTGACCCAGCAAGGTCATGGTGGACCTTAGTGTCGCCAGAGGTTGAGCGGCCTGTCGGAACCTTGTGTGGGGCCCTACAATTAAGAAAGGGCTCACGCAATGGCTGAGATGGAGTGACTTGCGATGGCAATGGGTGTTGGGTATGAGCCTCAATCTAGGACCGTTGCTCTGATATCATGTAGAGAAACAATGAGAGAATGAATGACTTGTTTTATTTATGGGTCTAGGGTTTTTATATAGCAGAAATCCTCGAGAGGTAAAAAGAGAATTACACGGATGCCTCAATGAGGTCACAAGACTCGATAAATATAAAGAAATAACCCATTAACTCTAACATGCATTTATGTATGTATATATATACGCAAATATGTGCTTACATATATATATATATATGCACATAGCCATGTATGTGTACACATATATGTCAATGTGTAGGTGGGTTTGTGTGTTTTCATAAGTCCGTGTGAGTGTACGCAATGGTATCAAAAATTGTCTCCTCTTGTCAAAAAAAAAAGTGTCTCCAGGCGAGGTGGTCCCATTTAGCCTCGAGACATGAGCCTCGGTCCAATTCTATAAGGCATGCGCCTTAGGCGGTTTAGAGCTAGCTGAGGCAAAACGCCTCAAGGTGAGGTGAGACATTATGCTCAGGCATTTTACCTTTTTGAAGCGTTTTATTGATGACATTAATTGCTAACCTAGTAGTTTGAGAAGCTTGTGAATGTTGTTTGTTAAGGCTATATTTTACACGATGAATGCCTAAATTTGAGTTTTTCATGTTCATAACTTCATATTTACCATGGTTGTGAGTAGCAGAAGTGAAAAACACAAACGCGAGTAAGAAAACCACGTGTACACAGATTTATGAGGTTCACCCTTAACAGGGCTATGATCTGGGTGACGGCAATCGTTTCACTATGTGTGGAGAAGGAGAAAAAATCAGAGAATTCAAATAATCTTAACATTGGGGAGTTTATATAGTACTTCTAGTACAAACTGATCCCTGAAAAAAACGGATTTAGACCCTCAAGCCGGTATGATATGGTATGGTGGCGGGTGACGCCCACCTTTCCTGTATAGGAAAACGGTTCTTCAACAATATTTTAGTGACAAATATCAAATATCTATTGATTGATTCTTTCATAACATTTATAAAAAATGAATCCAACTTTAATTGGATGAAAATATTGTAGAAAGGGATGTGGAGTTTGTATATCTTCTCTTTTAGTGTTTTATCTCTATTATTTCATCATATATTATAGTGTTGTATATTATGTATAGGTCAAATAATATACAATTACATCGACATATATATAAGTATAGTTTCCTGTGTATATTTCTCTATAAACTAAGTCTTACGCCTTGACAGCATTGAGCTTACGCCTCAACTCGATTTCTAGGAAAACACCTTCCGCCTTTCATTTTTTTTGTAAATCTTGGTGTATGTGTGTGTGTATGTCTATATATAAACAAATACTTGTATACATATGTGTGCGTGTCAAAAAAATGTGTATACATATATGTGTATGTCTAAGTATATATTTAAATATATGTGTGAGCATGTACATATGTGTTAATTCCTTCTAACTACTTAAGTCAATGGGGTTGGCACCTAAGCATATTTCCTCCTTTTTGGATTAAAAGTAAATATGTGCATGTAAATTTCTATGTATGTGTATGCATGTATTTCTGTATATATATATATATATGAATGTGCATACGTCTATATAAATGTATTCATATGTATGTATGCACGTATTGTATTTCGAACTACTATGCATATGTAAATGTACAAGGGTATGTCATAGTTAGAAAGAATATGTCTATGCATATCTATGTATAATGAAAGTGTATATGTAATTTATATATGTTTACATGTTTATATATCGACATGTGTAGTGTTACTCAGAACTAATATATATCAATCCTAAAACATAAAAAAGATTAAAAACAATTAGTATGAAAAAAACCCCATTTTGCCCCAAACGTTGGCCATCAGAACCCGGTGCCTCGAGTCAGGTGCTCTATGCAACGGTGCCTAAGGCAAAACACCCTGCATAGGGTGACAAGGTTGTAAAAATTGGTTGATTAGGACTAGCCAATCCGATTAGTCAAGTTGGGGGGTAGTTGACTTGACTAGTCAGCCAATAGTCAGTCACACGACTAATCGAGCCGACTAGTCAACCGATTAGTTGGTTGTTTTTTTATTGCCATTTTTAATTCCTCTATTCTAATTTTATAACATTACTAGTAACTTAGTATTTCATGTTTCCTTCTTATTTTTTTATGTTATTCATTTGTATCTCATGTTTACGTTATATATTTAGTTCAAGCTATCAAGTTGTATTTATAGTTTACGTAGTAAATGTAATCGCGTACCAAAACCATGAGGGTGTTGCCCCCTGCAACCCTCTCAAGGTAGGGGTGCACATGCTCTCCCAAGCCCCCCACCCCCCCCCCCAAAGCTTGCTAACCAGGCAGTGAAAGCCCCATGCTGGTAGGGTATGGTATGATGGCTGAGGAGGGTGCAAAATACGGTTCTTCAACTGGGTTCAGCAAAAATGAGGGTATAGTTGTTAATGTTATTGGTAACCATAAACATGTATATAGGGTTAATTCATTTTATGTGTTATTCATTCACTGCTAATGATATTGAATAGTATATTTATGTTATTCATTTTTATTAATGATAAATTTTTAATAGGTGTAGTATTCTTGTTATGTTTTTATGAATGTATCATAGTGCTGAAATGTCTAAATCTTTGCAAATATATAAGAACATATATATAATTTGATTTATATATTTAAAATATTTTTTAAAAAATCAAGAAAAGACAACTAATTCTGATTAGTCGTCAGAATGTTGATTAATCCTTCGTCATTGACCCAATCGACTGAGTACCGACTTTTGCAACCTTGGGGTGAGCAAAGGCACTAAGGCTTGGTCTCACCCAGATGCCTAAGCACCCATTGTGACTTTTTGACAACATTGCTATATGAAACATATTGTGTCATACACGTAGTGAAGTAGTGGAACCAGCCCATAGCCATCTAGTATCCGCCTGAAATTGAGGAACATATTGTTGTTACAAGACCATGACACACGATCGCTGGAGATGGAGGCTGAATTGAGTCTCTCCTACACTAGATTAGAGAACAGGATCTCCACGTTGGGGTCCCTTTGGATCTTTCTGTATCGAGTCTCTACAATAGGTCTCTGCCATACATGGTCCACAGGAAAACCATGAGCCCAAATCAAGAGCCTCCCCCTCTCTTTTTTAAATTGTTCTTTCTTCCTTCTTTTTTTTTGAATCAATAGTAGCCCAAGTCAATAGGGCTCAATATACCTCATGGCCCTTTCTTTTTTCTCCGATCCATTTTTTTCTCTCTCCAATATGTCGGGCCCAATACAAAACAAGGCCATTTTGTTTTTTATTTTGTTATAACTGGATAGGCTGAGGGCAAAATAAAATAAGGCATTAGCCCCCAATTAAAAAGAGACATCGCGCCCTTTTTTCTCTGTCTTCGCACGCACGAGATGGGTTCCCCGAAGGGAAGCCTAGATGTCGCCGCCAAGGACTGTTGATGAGGAGGGGTCGCCTGGGAGAGCTTTTGTTGGGCATATTCCACGACATGTCCTTGATTCATCAGCACAACACCCAATCCTTCTTTGGATGCATTAGTATATATCGTGAAGTCCAATATCAGAAGAAAGAGTGAGAATTAGAGTAGTGGTCTATCGCTCCCTGAGCATGAGAAAACTCAGCACATACCAGTGTCGCTCCAAACAAATGGTATGTCTTTCTGTGTCAAATGGATAATGGTAAGTCCAATTGAGAAAATCCTCTAATAAATCATTTGTAATACCCCACAAGATCAAGAAACTGTGAATCCCAAGACCCGGCAGCCTCGATCTTGTAGCGCTGATCAAATTGGAGAATTCAACCATGATGAGTAAGAACCCATCTCTTCAACGTCATTGTTGCTATCATCGTGCATGGAGGTTGCATGAGTGGGAAGGTGGGGCTCGATGCTCCAGGAAGATGACGATAGTCTGATGCGATTCCAAGAGGCGGAGGATGTTGATGATGACTGACCTCCGATCTAGAAGAACGACGAGGTCTGAAAGGTCGCGGGCAGGGCACTTGAAGGAGAGTCGATGTTGTTATGTACAAGAGAGAGGATGATGTGGCACTACATGATGTGAGGACGTCACCTCTCATCTTCCTCTTTTATTTGCAGTTTTTTTGACGATACCTATTATCTTTGCCACCATTTAGGCTAGAGATGCGCATCGAGTGATCGAGGGGAACCACATGGAGTATTTTTTTTGGTGCAGCGTACCTTGGATTTAGGGTTGACAGTGATCACGTGTGAACCCCCGAGGATCCGGGTGCCGGTTTACGCACGTTCGCACCATTACATTCTCAATTCATCGTAGAAAGTATCGAAATTTCAGGGAAAATTTTTCGCGCTACAATAATTGAACATGACATTCCAACCACATTCATCAGATTCAACAAGACAATTGCCACCAAAATTTTATTCCGTTCATTTTCATAATAGCAATACATGTACAATAGGAATTGACAGTTCATTCATACATGTGTCCCAAAATATATATATATACATAAGAGAAAAGAAAAACTGAAACAAAAAGTAACATACAGTCTGGTATACACACGGTCTCCTAGAGTCATCAACCCGCTACTGTGCTAAAGGCTCCTTGCCTGCCATGCGTGCAGGGAAGAAAAGGCGTCAGCGGGCGCTGGTACTTCCCATAAACTTAAAAAAAATAACAGGCATTTATTATGTTCGAAAGCAAGCAAGTAGAAGGGTGGAACAGTAAAGTTTACATCTAATTACGAAAGTAAAAAGGTTTTCAGACTAGTGAGTATCTCCCATAAGCACCCATTATTCCAACATTTTTCATATATAATAATATTATTTCGTAATCAAATGTTCATAATTGTATGAGTGTATGTATATATATTTATATATTTATATTATCATAATGATCAGATATCATATATGTGGATTTGATGATGTGAAAGATGGAATTAGAAATGTTTATGGGTTTACTTGATTCTCAAGTCTAATGGATAGTCATTTCCTATCAACACAACTTTTTGATCGTAACTTCTCCAAATCTTAACTTCAACTGTCTCAGATGTAACTCTAGATGATGTAGATATAGATATGGATGATCTGAATGTAGAATCGCCAAGTCTGTTGGCGAAAGTAAAACTCAGGCGGTGAGGTAGCCTACAAATGGCTCTTCCGTCTCGCCCTCTAATTGGAAGTGCAGTCTAATAGAGGGATAGGTCTACTCCAAAACTACGCCAATGAGATGGTGAGAGAGACTCTCCAGAAAAGTCACTCTAGAAAAACGGTCCGACTAGTACGGGCGAACGAGCTCGTACGTAGAACTGAAAACCGATGATCCCCCGCCTGGGTATCCTAAAACAAAGGGTCAGCGGAACTAGTCAACGTCAGGATCCTAACGAGGCGTAAAAACACTACGAGCTCGCGTAAAAATCGAAAAGGGACTGGGACCCTAGACCCGCGCACTTGGCGGCTGCTGCCCTGACTGGGCTTCCTTTCCTCCGTCCAGTTGAGGGCCATCGCACCCTCGCACAGTCATGTACAAGAGTCACTATGACTGGCACTATATTAATTATCATTATTGATTCTCATCAAACCATATATTCATGTTAGCATCAATTAACAAAGCTAAATGTGTATACCAATTAATTGATTTACTAAAAGAGTCCTTGCCCCAAGTTACATAATTTAACACAATTCTAACTTCAGTCCAATAGGAGAATGGTTAAATCAAGGAGTACTACCCCAAATTAGAAGAAAATGGCTCGTTCTCAAAGAGCATACATGTGCTCCTACAAATATTCCATAATGGATCATACACGATGGCATAGAAATGTTTTTCAACAATAACTTTGTCTTTGTATTTCATCTAGAGAACCCATATACATTCCAGATCTAATAGTATTATTGTTATTATTTAGATGATTAGTATTATTGGCAATATAATGAAAAGATTGTGATGCTCTTTTATAATTGTAGTATATTAGTCTTCTAAAGAGGTTCTGGTGGAGGGACGCTACCACCTACAATATCTAAAAATTTCAAATATCCGAGTTTATATACAAAGTCAAACAAGACAAGTAACAATTTATGGGTTGTGGAGAATGCTTGTAACGAACTGGTGTGATATTTCCTTCCTTGTGAGATAAGCAAGTGAGGTTTAGGTTGTCGAAGCCACTTAGGAAGATCTTTAGCATAATTATGATTATTCTCAAATTGTTCACTAAGAGTTTACTGATCACAAAATGTTAAATTAATTACATATGTTTGGATGTGGCTGGTCATTTGAATTCCCTTCATTTGAGAAGCAAAAGGATGAATCATGAGTACTTTCTTATCCAAGATTATGTAGGGTACTCATATAAAGAATGAGGCGATCACTGGTTTATGAAGGTATATTCAGAAAAGTTTGTCATGATGAAGAGAAGTATACGTATACATTTACATATATTTATTGATCGATTTCGCCCGAACGACTTTTAATTTACGATCTATTGATCGATTTAAGTTATCTAATGTTGCGAGATAACTTTATTGGGTTAATCGGATCGGGTTCGGTTTTTACGTGGAATCCGGACGTTACATCACGTGCATGCGAGGGATACGAGGTCGGTACAGCTAGGGTTCCATGAACCTAAACTGGAGATGTGCTTAGTGATTGCAGTCGATCAGATCGACGTTGGTGAATACTGCATCGTAAGGGTTTCGTTGTGGCTTGGACTTCACGGAGAAGAATTAGGTTTGATCAAAACCCCTAAACAAACTGTGTAACGAACTTTTTCTCAACCTCGAACATGAACAAATAAACAAATCTTCAAACATGAATTTCATCAATATAATCTCCAAAAAACAAAACCTCTAAAATCAAAACCGCTCTGATACCATGTAGAAAATAACAATATGGAATTATAATAGGACAAAACAAAATAAAAAATATGAAAACACCGGGATTTACATGGAACCAATGTAGAAAACGACAGTGTGGAATTATTATCAGGGATAAAGAAATATAGAATACGAAGACACCAGAATTTTACATGGAACCCTACTCCATAAGGAGTCGGATGAAACTACGGGAGAAGGCCTCTTAAGGGTTGAATGTGTATATTGAATTCTCTCAACGGTTACAGGTGGTGTAGGGATTCTTATATACTCACTAGTAAGACCAAGTCTCACTCATAGACGATGTGGAACTAAACATGTGGATGTAGTAATTGGACTCTGGACGGATCCAATTACCCACTACAGACTCATACTCTGACACTCTGACTCCCCCCACCCCCAATGCTCCCCACTCTACCAAGTCATGCCAATGCTCCCTGCACCACCAAGTCATGCCTCCATAAAGGTCTTTTTTGCAACATGATGGGGAGCGGCAGCAAGGACATATCGGAGAAAAGAAATGAAACTAAGTTTGTCTTTTTCCCAAACCATCTATCCTGGAACTGCAAAATCCTACGTGATCTTGCTAAATAACAAATGACACTGAGAGCTATAGATCGCAGGTTTGTAACTGAAAATCACCTATTTTCACCATGTATTGGTGAAATGAGAATTGTAGCATTCAAGGCATAGGTCAACAAAAATAGTGTTTTTACTTATAAGAACTACCTTGTAGATTTTGACTAGTTTGAAAAGGATAAAGCATACATTTTTTTCTTGAATAAAAGACAAATTGTCCAAGATTAACCTCAGTCTCCAAAAATCCATTTCGTTTTAGTCCTTCAAAATTGAGTCCGCGGAGCTCTGCCCTATAACCAGATACCATCATATAGCTGGGAACATCCTGATTGATCTGCTTAAAAATATATATTTAGTCACATAAAATGATAAGGTAGATTGATAAGAAACATGTCTATCATTGAACATTCTAAATCTAAGATATTCCATATGACAAACCTTTTTTATTATATAAAAGAGTAAAAAAAACAAATGACAACTTTAGCATATACCACTGAACCTCCACCGATGAAAGAAAATGACCCAAGATGACAAAACTGGTGAATAACAACGGCCCCTGCAGTATGGATGTGATCCTACAGTCCAGAAAGTCCTCTAAAAATCTATTGGCAATTAAATCATGATAGAGAGCTACTATTTAGAAAAAAAACTCACTCACTTCAACAACGACATGACCAGCTAAAAGGGTGCTGTTTGCAAAAATATTGTTATTGCCTACTTTGCAATCATGGGCAACATGGCAAGATCCCATGATGAGATTACCATCCCCAATGACCTACAACACGGGCATGTTAGAGTAACAAGAAAATGTAGCATAAGATACTCAGAGAAAATTGATTTACATACAGTTTTATCATCTGATTTGGAAGATCTGTGAATGGAGACATATTCCCTGATGTCATTGTCATTGCCAACATAAAGAAAGCATGGATCCCCTGGCTAAGGAAAATCAAAAACGACTATACATGAGTTTGTTCTGCACAATTAAGAAGGCAAGTTAAAAGCTAGCAACAATTAGATTTTTGATGGGAAAATATGGGGTGAGTAAATATGATATGAAAATGAGATGAGCGACCATCAAGTCATGCATATCGAGCGACCTCACCCAAGATCCGGGAAATCCACTTGGCCAGCAACCCATGCATCTCGATGGTGCTCACCCAAAAGAATCTACACATCAAGCCGCACCCTGACACCCACAGGAACTGACCGTATGGGCACGAAAAAACAAGAATAGCAGATACCACCACCTTTGCGAGCACAAGTTGCCCTCCTCTCGACAAACAAGACACCCTCCACCTTGTCGATTTCCTCTCCAATTTCTCGATAATTGGAGATGATCCAGCCTATCTCGGTCTCCTACACACTAGGGGAAGCCCCAAATAAGTAATCTGTAAAGCATCTCTTTGAGTCCCCGGAGCTTGCTACAGGCCTTCGCTCGGATCATTGGTGTGACTTTAGCTTAAAAGCTTGTGTTGCTTCTCTTCTCCTTCAGCCACAAAGATTTGCCTCTTGCACTAAGTTTGATGCTTTCCCTACTAGGTTTGGTGCTTTTCCTTACTAGATGTAATGCCCCTACGCATGCAAGATCTAACTTCGTGATGATCTTCGTGATTGATTGCATACTCAGTTACATGGCCCCTCCTTGAAGTGAAGATGTACAGGACTATGCTCTTGATTGAAGGAAGCATGGTAGAAGAACCACATCAATGCTCTATGATATCTACACCTAAGCCCATTGAAATCGTTCGTCTACTCATTTTTGAAGAAAGAGGGGGTGATTCCCCA
Organism: Ottelia alismoides; assembly: GCA_037367405.1. Taxonomy (NCBI): domain Eukaryota; kingdom Viridiplantae; phylum Streptophyta; class Magnoliopsida; order Alismatales; family Hydrocharitaceae; genus Ottelia; species Ottelia alismoides. The sequence goes on along the minus strand of JAZKJV010001439.1, from coordinate 934,214 downwards.
TGGAACTGAGTTTATTTTGAGAGAAGGCAGTCGGTCATGAAGCTAAGCGTCATGTTAATATCAGTCATCTCTTCCATCTCGACCAGGTCACTAGACAATTGACTCTCCTAACCCGGCTGGTACGGCGATGAAGAGAAATTACCTTGAAGTAGAGTGAGAAGTTTAAGTTGAACATAGGGAAAAAAGGTTGGTGTGCCTGCTTTGGTGGATTGAAGACTTTGACGAGATTCAACAGTAGATCTAGTGAATAATAGATGCTTGCATATTGGTTTCATCAGGTTGGAAAAACTATGAGTGAACTAGCTTGTTATATAAGGTAAAATAGCTAAACATAGCCACACCGCAAGCCACAATCTCCTCCTCCATATCAAAAGGGACAAACACGAACTTGGCATCATCAATCCATAAGCCAGAGAACATCTCAAACATATCTAGGACAATAGCAGCACCCTCTGCTACCATAGCATCACCCTCTGCCACCACAGCACCACCCTCCACCAAAAAGATAGTGCTATTTGCATACTAGATAGAGGCATTTGAGATGTCCCCAATTCTAATATCCGCAAAATTCTCCCATGACCGCCCAATGACTATCCTAGATAGCATGCCTGCCACAGTCGCAAAGAGCAAAGGGGCAAGAGGACAACCTTGACACACTCCTCTCTGAGGCTGAAAACCCCTAATCTGCCTACCATTCATCAATATAGAGTATAACATCGTCGTAACACACCGCTTCATTCAAGAAACCCACGCAATCCTTGGTAGAGGGGTGCACAAATGAAACGCTAATCAAGAAAGTCGTATGCCTTGAAGGATCCACTTTTCAAACCATATCCTTGACCTTCCACCTCTAGTTAGCAAAGAGATCTGGTGATGGTTATAGGATGAGCAACCACTTAACGAGTTCAAATCCAGTAACAAACTGTTGATAACAAACGTCTTCGGTAGACACTTAAATCCATATGCCTTTTGTCAACACAGACACCAACTTGTGCATGATTTAATTTTGGTAGGATGGGCATGCCTTCACCTACCATAAACGGCTAATGACCAAATCTACATTGATTGTATAAGCTATACAATATCTAAGGTTGCTCTCCATATTTCAACATACATCGTAATAATAATTTCAAACAAAAATCAAGCATAAGGTTTTTCTAACTTAAGTGGGTCGTGCATACTAAACTTCAATTACAAGATTGCACCTGTGAGAATATGTTCAACTCTTTCTGTATGTTAGATGCCCTCTCTAAGACTCATCATCTCATTGGAAGTTTCAATGTTATAAGCAAACCTCTCCAAATAGGAAACTTACGTCTATTTTCTTATATGGTGAAGCGCCCACCCAAAATATTAGAGGCAATATACAGCCTATGCATCACACCCATACTAATACAAGCAATCAAGCATTAATTATTTGGTTACATGTGTGCAATTAAAAACAAAAAATGAAATTTGAAAAAAGTCGTATAAGGCAATCAAGCACTTTCTTCAACAAACAAGAAGCCTGTGATTTAACGTGTTCTAAATATGATGAAAATTTCCTAATACACTTACAAATCCATAGGCCTAAAAAATTAGCACATTATTTTTATCCCAGCATAAGCTGAGGCTACTTTCAACCATAGGTAAAAAAATAAAAAATCATTAAGATCAATCATGATGTACAAGGTTCATGACGGTCCGAAAGGACTGCCCTACTACTGTAGAAAGAGCATAATATAATCTTTAATTATTCAAACGCAAAGGGGTCCTCTTATATAAAGAGGAGAAACCATGTTAGGCAAATTAGAGAAAGAAAGAATGAAAAGTACATAAAATATGATAAGATAAAATAATTTTCAATACCCCCCCCTTAAGATGGATCATAGATGTCAATCACGCTCAGCTTGGAGCAATATTTCTGAAATGGCCCTCTGGCTAGGGCTATCGTGAATAAATCTGATGTTTATTCCCTGAGCTGACGTGAGAAGTGGAGATAAAGCCCTTCTGAATCAAGTCACGTGTGTAGTGTAGTGACAATCAACCTCTATGTGCTTGGTTCTCTCATGGAAAGCAAGATTGTTGGCAATGAAAAGAGCTGCTTGGTTGTTGCATTGTAGATGTATAGGAAGAGGTGTGTCAATCGCTAGGTCAGTTGTAATAGATCTAACCCACATCATCTCAGTACTCCCCTATGCCATGGCTCTGTACTCTAACTCATGCACTAGATCTGGCAACCACAGTTTGTTTCTTGCTCTTTCATGACACTAAAGAGCTCCCTGTGAACATTGCAAAATCAGAGGCGGATTTCATGTCCTCGGGGTATCTTGCATAGTCCGCATTTGCACATGTCGTAAAGTCAAGAGATGCCCCTCTGCTAAACAATAATCCACTACCTGGAGATGATTTCAAATACATGAGTCATGTAAACCGCATCCATATGTGTTTGTCTCGGCTACTCCATAAATCAGTTGACTATGCTCATTGCAAAAGAGATGTCTGGCATGGTAGTGGTCACATAGAGGAGCTTCCCAACAAACTCTATGTATCGCCTCTTGTCTGCCTCCTCAGTATCATCATCATATAGCTTCATCTTGGGGTCCATGGGAGCATGGTTGTAAAAGGCGGCGCCTCGAGGCGCAAAGGCGTACGACTCAAGGCGAGGCGGGCCCAAAACGCCCCGAGGCGCACGCCTCAGGTACATCATAAGAGGTGTACGCCTCAGCCTCGCCTGAGGCGCTCGAGGCGTGAGGCGCTTGAGGCGAGGCTGAGGCGTAAGCCTCAAAAAATCGTATTTTTTTTTAAATTTCGGTTTTTTTGTAAAACCGAAGGGTCTGGGGGAGGGGCGTTCAAAGAGAATTGATCGCTTGAAATAAGTGAAGCTTCATGATCTTGTATACATCATGTTTCATTTATCATACACCTACACATGCTATTTCTATTGCACACAGATTTGAGTTTGAATTGTAATAAATATTTTATATTAGTTGCAAGTTTTCAACTTGATGTTGTTATTTGGTTATATAAGTTGTGAATGTTAGATTAATTATCGTATATATGAAGAAGAAAGTTTGAAAATAAACACGTGAAGTAAAATAATTATTTCATTTTATTGTGAATAGAAAAATAAAAATAACATTGTTAGTAAAAAATTTCGCCGGGGACGCTGCCCCCACACCCCCGCAGGGGGGAGCGCACCTGCTCCCCCCTAGACCCCCCCACAGGCTCGCTGACAGGGCAGCGAGACCCCCGTCTTGTTGGGGTATCATATGGCAGGAGGGGATGCATACGGTTCTCTAACAACGTCCAGCAAGACAAATGGTTGGGATTCAAGGTATGTTGGTATTTTTTTACTTCGAACACTAAAAATTATGGTTTTTATTGTACTTTAGTATTAAGTATAGACTTTAATTCAATACTCATATAGAATTATTGAAGTTGGAATTGGAACTTGATATTCCATATATTAGTAGCTTAGTATTACTTTTTTTGAACTACAATGCCTTCATCGCTTATGTATTGTATCTTTTACTAGTGTTAAACTATTCTTAAATGTGTTTTGGGGAAAACTTAATATTATCATATACTTTTTTCAATGTATTTTGCTCTAATTATAAATTTTTTTCCAAAAAGTTGAGGCTTACGCCTCGCCTCAATTTTAGGAAAAATGCCTCGAACCGCCTCGCGCTTTTTTAAACCTTGCATGGGAGTAGTGGTAGGGTAGGTCTGTTATCTACCATGCATGTCTCTGAGAAGAGATCAATAGCATCTGCCATGCATGTCTCTGAGAAGAGATCGATAACATACTTCCTCTAAGTCATCACAAAACCCTGCTAGCTCATGGCGAACTCAAGCCCTATGAAGAGTCGTAAATAGCCTAGGTCCTTAATGACAAACTGATGTCCAAGGAACTTGTTGGGAAAAATGAATAACTTGTCTTATTCCATAAACCCTAGGCTCTCTTATATAGGGGAGTAGCCTATGGGTAAATTACATCAAGTAGACAACTGAAAAAATAAAATAAAGAAGAGGTACAGGTATTCTATATGCGTCAACACTCCCCCTCAAGATGGAGCATAGATATCAATCATGCTCAGCTTGGACGCACACTTCTGGAATGGACCTCGAAGTAATGCCTTGGTGAATATATCAGCAGTCTGATTCTCTGATGTGACGTGAGATGTAGCAATGAACCCCTTCTGAATCATGTCACATATGTAGTGACAGTCAACCTCAATATGCTTGGTCCTCTCATGAAATGATGGGTTGTTTGCAATGAACAAGGCGGCCTGATTGTCACATTCCAACATCATAGGAAGCGGTATATCAAGACATAGATCTGTAAGTAAAGATTTCACCCACATCATTTCTGTGTTAGCCTGGGCCATAGCCCTGTATTCGGATTCAGCACTGGATCTAGCTACTACTGTCTGTTTCTTGCTCCTCCACGAGACTAGGGCATCTCCAACATAGACTGCAAATCCTGAGGTGGACTTCCTGTCCTTGGGGCATCCTGCATAGTCTGCATCAGCACATGCTGTGATAGAGATCTCCTTTCCCTTCTTAAATAGCAAGCCTGCACCTGGAGATGATTTTAGATATCTCAGAATCATGTGTATTGCATCCATATGGACCTGGCGTGGTTGCTCCATGAACTGGCTCACACGACTCACTGCAAATGATATATCAGGTCTAGTGATCGTGACATACAGTAGCTTGCCTACCAGTTCTATGTACCTTCTCCTGTCCACCTCTTCTGTGTCATCATCATAGAGCTTCATGCTGGGATCCATTGGTGTCGTAGCAGGTCGACACCCTAGCATACTTGTCTCACTCAATAGGTCTGTAACATATTTCCTCTGCGACATTACTAATCCATATGGATTTCTAGCAAACTCCAGCCCCAGAAAATATCTAAGGACTCCCAAGTCCTTGGTGACAAATTCGGTTCCCAGCCTTTCTTTTGCCTCCTTAATGCCCTGCTCATCATCTCCTGTAATCAAGATATCATCAACATAAACCATGATTACAATGATACCTCTAGCAGTCTTCTGTACAAACAAGGAATGATCAGCATTGGAGCGTTTATATCCTTTTTCTCAAAAAGATCTGAGAGCTTCTATAACCATGCTCTGGGGCTCTGCTTAAGGCCATAGATGGCCTTATGTAACCTGCATACCTTGGAACACTCCCCCTCAACAGCAAACCCAGGTGGTTGTTGCATATAGACTTCCTCCTGCAATTCCCATACAGGAATGCATTCTTCACGTCCAGCTGATAAAGCGGCCAGTCTCTAGCAACTGCAACTGATAACAAGATCCGCAGAGTGGAATGACGCGCCACAGACGAGAATGTGTCAAGGTAATCCACCCCGTATGTATGTGTGAAGCCACGTGCAATAAGGCGCGCCTTGTACCTGTCAATGGAGCCATCTGCATTGTGCTTCACTGTAAACACCCACTTGCAGCTCACTGGGTTCACATCTGGAGATATAGGAACCAAGCTCCAAGTTCCTCTGGACTGAAGTGCCGCCATTTCTTCTTCCATTGCTAGCCGCCATCTAGCATCCTGCAGAGCATCATGATGATTCCGTGGAATGTCTGTAGCTGAAAGTGCCATAGCAAACGACCTGAAGTCTCCAAATAGCCTCTCAAAAGACACGGCTGCTGATAATGGATATTTGGCACAGCTTCTCTTCGACTTCCGTAGAGCAATTGGAACATCCAAATCATCTGTATTCTCATCTGGCTCCTGCACTATATCCTGCTCAGAAATGTCGTCAGATCCATCAACATTAATATTTTCATTACATACCATAGGCGAGCTAGTTGACGGGTCAGGGCCATGAGCTGGAGGAAGCCTGCGGGTGTAATGTAATGGTAGTGGTGAGACAAGCGGTGGCGGTGGTGGTGGCGGTGGCGGTGGCGGTGGCGGTGGCGGTGGTGGTGGTGGTGGTGTCGGCATCTGAGATGGTGGTGTCATGTATATGGCATCAGGAGGTATAGATGGTAGCTGCTTGTCTCCTGATGCTGAAAAATACATAACAGATTCAAAAAATATAACATCTGCACTGATCATATACCGCCGACGCACAGGGTCAAAACACTTGTACCCCTTTTGAGTTCTGGAGTACCCAACAAAGACACACTTGACAGCCCTAGGAGAGAGCTTGTCAGTACCAGGCGACAACTGATGGACGAACGCAACCGACCCAAAAACACGAGGAGTAAGAGTGAATAGATCCTTGTCAGGATGAATGAGTGAGAATGGGATCTGTTCATTCAAGACAGACGAAGGCATACGGTTGATTAGGTAACATGCAGTGAGAACTGCATCACCCCAGTAGGAGTAGGGAACATGACTCTGTATAAGAAGTGATCTTGTGACATCAAGAAGGTGACGGTGTTTTCTTTCAGCAATCCCATTCTGTTGAGATGTATGAGCACAAGATGTTTGGTGAATAATCCCTTTTGAGTAGTAATTGGCCAAAATGTTGGTACACAACTCTAAAGCATTATCACTTCTCACAAGCTTGACAGATGTGGAGAAAACATTTTGTATTTCATTCAGAAAATGGATAATAATATTTCCTGCTTCAAATTTATTCTTCATCAGAAACACCCATGACACTCTAGAGAAATCATCCACAAATACAATATAAAACCTGTGTCCCTGATGATCGGGAACACAACTCGGACCCCAGACATCGATATGAAACAACTCAAACTTGGAGTTACTACTCCGACCAGGACGACTGGGAAAGGACGACCTGTGATGCTTTCCCAACTGACACGCCTCACACTGAATAGGTGTGTGAGAAAGACCATAGGGTAGAACTTGACGCAACTTCTGAAGCGGTAAATGACCAAAACGCAGATGCCATAATAAGGTTGATGCTTGTCCCGAAGAAGAGGATGAGGTTCCAGCAAAAGGAGTCTGATTAAGGCGGTAGAGGCCTCCTTGCTCATAGCCACGACCAATCACGTTACCCGTATGGATGTCCTGAAAAATCAAAGAAGATTGGCCAAAAATTGCCCGACAATGTAGATCCTTCGTAATCTGACTAATTGACAATAGATTCATTGAAAAATCAGGTGCATGTAGCACGTTCTTGAGCTGCATAGAAGATGTCAATCTAACCTCCCCCTGTCCAGTGATGGGGGAATGAGTGCCATTAGCAATCACTACTGTCCGACCTGGAGGGATCTGAGTGTATCCTGAAAGCAAACTCTGATCGCCACATAGGTGATGTGTAGCGCCCGAGTCCATAATCCATGGTAAAGTATCGGATCTACTACTGTTCAGTGCAAGTATACTACCTGAAGTACTGGTAAACGCAGAGGCAGAAGCAGCGGCATCAGAATGACTCTCTGCAATCGGTGCTGGTCCAGATGGTGGAATAATGCCCCTCAGACGGGCAACTAGATCGTCGAACCGTTGATCCAAAGTAGCAGCAGATGGGGGCTCTATCTGCTCAGCAGCTCGTGCGGATGCAGGAAATCCGTGCTTCGAGTAGCAGGTATCTTCATTGTGTCCAACTCGGTGACAATATGTGCATGTTGGCCTAGTGCGGCCACCCCTTCCACGAGGTCCACGTCCACGGCCCTGGTGATGAAATCCGCGACCTCTGTTTGCTGCCATGGCTGAGGAATTCTGACTCACAATTGTTGAGGGAACTGTGATCCGACTCAATCTATGAAAAGCTTCCTCCATGGGAGGAATAGTCGAGTCTGCCAAAATCTGAGATCGTGCCGCCTCATACTCTGGATCAAGTGCAGCCAGGAACACACCCACCATGGTCGCATTCCTGTATGTCTTCTGCTGTTCTAGCGTGGCAGTAAGAGGCATGAAGCTATAGAGCTTCTCGAACATCCCTCTCAGTGATGTGTAGAGAGAATGTAAAGGACGACCATTCTGCTTTATTGTGAATATATCATGTTGAAGTTGCAGAATCTTCGTCTCGTTCTTCGCCTGAGAGTACGTTGCCGCCAGAATATCCCACATATCCTTGGTTGTGGGTTGATGTAGGATGTCATTAGCAATTTCAATAGCCAATGTACCAGATAGCCAAACCTTGGCATATGCATCATCGGCCTCCCATGAGGCATGGACTCCAATCTTCTCTGCAGGCTCAGGTTCGGTAAGAATGTGCTTCTTACCTGTTGACTTCATCATACTCATGAACTGCATTGCCCACAGTTCATAGTTTGTACCGTCCATCTTGACAATGGGCGCTGGACCACGAAAGGCGCCAATAGATGGGATATCAGCCTTGCTTTCTGACATACTGGAGATGGAAGACTGGAGCGATTGACAGAAGATGAACTTCGTCTACAATGACATAGGCGGGATTAGTTGCATGTGTAGACCTCAAGCAACTATCCTCATGAAGATGTGCGTGCTACGGTCTTCACGCGCACAAGAGTCACGCACTGGATCACGAAGGAGATGCGTGCACTGGATCACGCACGCAAGAATCACGCACAGATAGTCAAGCGCAGGAGGCTGCGCACAGGGTCGCGCACCGGAGACTGCGCACAGGCGCTATGCGCATTGGCGCTATGTGCGCGCAGGCGCTGGAGGGTGCGCAGGTGCTAGAGGGTGCGCAGGTGCTGGAGGGTGCACAGGCGCTATGTGCGCGCAGGCACTGGAGGTGCTGGAGAGCGCTATGTGCGCTGCAGGTGCACGCGCACGCGCTGGAGGGTGCAGGCGCACGCGCTGGGCACAGATGGCGCAGGAGAGGCGGCGTTGGAGCAAGCTACACGCACAGGAGGAGGCGCGCGATCAGCAGCACAGCCGCGCGTGCGGCGGCGTAGAGGCGGCGCCGATCGAGAGAGAAGGAGAGGGAGAGGCCGGCGGGTGGGGTGGGTTAGGGTTAGGGTTTCGAGAACTCCGGTCTAGGACCGTCGCTCTGATACCATGTTGGGAAAAATGAATAACTTGTCTTATTCCATAAACCCTAGGCTCTCTTATATAGGGGAGTAGCCTATGGGTAAATTACATAAAGTAGACAACTGAAAAAATAAAATAAAGAAGAGGTACAGGTACTCTATATGCGTCAACAGAACTGCTTAGCTGCACTAACACCCTGTACATCATTTCATGTAATAATGATATCATCAACATAGACCAGTATAACGACACCTCTCTAAGTCCTCTGAACAAACAGCGAATGTTTTACATTTGATCTCACGAAGTCATGTTGCTCTATCAAGTCCAATAGCTTTTGGAAGCATGCTCTAGGTCTCTGCTTAAACCCATAAATAGCATTATGAATTTTGCAAACCTTCTAACACTCTCCCTGAACAGTGAACCCAAGTGGTTGTTGTATGTAGACTTCCTCCTGTAGTTCACCTTATAGAAAGCATTATTCACATCAAGCTAAGACAGGAACCAGACTCGTACCACTACAGTAGAGAGAATGATCCAAAGTATAAAATGACGGGTCACATGAGAAAAAATCATGATAGTCCAACCCTTAAGTCTAGGTGAACCCACGAGCAACAAGCCTAGCCTTGTAGCAATCAATACTGTGATATGCATGGTGTTTCACTATAAACACTCACTTGCATCCAACCATAGAAGCTGATGTATGGGTTGTGACCAGGGGCCACGTGCCACGTGACTGTAGCGTGGCCATCTCCTCCTCCATGGCAAGAAACCATTGACTGTCTCGCATAGCTTCCTAGCATAATCATGGGATCTCTACAACTGACAGACTCACAACAAACCTCCTGAAATCCTCTGAAAAATACCCCAAAGAAACATGAGCAGCGAGAGGATATGTGGTACATGTACGCTTCTACTTCTAGAGAGCAATGGGCACATCAAGATCATATGTATCATATGTATCATGTAAAGTAGCATCCTGTAAAAGCACATGCTCGTCCTGTAAAGTAGCTTGCTACATAGACAAATCACCCGTGCCATCAGTGAAACAAAGTGCTCACAACATACCTAGGCGACATAAACCTCTGCACCGGTATTAGGGGAAGTCATCATGTCACTTGTAGGAGTAAAGTACATGATTGACTCAAAAACGTGACGTCAGCAGTAACGTCGTACTTTCGTCTAACGGGATCAAAGCAACGGTACCTATTCTAGGTACGGAAGTATCCTACAAAGACACACTTGGCACTCTGGGAGAGAGCTTGTCACGACCAGGGGTCAAATGGTGAACAAAAGCCACATAATTCAAGACATAATGTGTTAGGGAGAAAAGATCCTTATCGAGAACGCAATCGAAAAAGGAATCTTTTCACCTAACATAAAGGACGACATCCGGTTAACCAAATAACAGACAATGAGAGCAGCATCCCCCTAGAATGAGTGAGGAGCACGACTCTTAATGAGAAGAGTCCTGGTCACATCAAGAAGATGACGGTCTTTGCATCCTGCAACACCATTCTGCCAAGAAGTGTAAGAACAAGACCGTCTAATATATAATGCCACGAGACCTGAAGAACTGGGATAACTGAGTAGTACATAACTCCAAGGCATTAGCAGATCAAACATACTTAATCGTAATAGAAAAAGTATTCTCTATTTCATAAATATAGGATTGAATAACAGACATGGTCTCATATTTGTTTCTCAAAAGAAAAATCCATGACAATTTAAATTAATCATTGAACTGTAGCTGAAGAATCTTGGTCGCATTCTTCGCTTGAGCATAGGTGGAAGCCAAAGTGTCCCACAACGCCTTGGTGGTGGGTTGATTCAGAATATCATTGGCTATCTCCGTGGTAAGGGTCCCACATAGCCAAATACGCACATACGCATTATCTTGCTTCCAAGAAGCATTTGCCCCAGCCTTACTTGTTGGCTCTAGATCTGTCAGGATGTGCTCCTTGTTGTTGCACTGCATGAGGGTGAGAAACTGCATGGACCACAATTCATATTTGGTCTCATCCATCTTTGCGATGGGAGTCGAGCCCTTGAAGACACCGGACGAAGAAAATATATCACCCTTGTTTTTCGACATGATGATAAAGCGGTCGAACAACCAAACTCGACTGCAGATTAGACTGATATGAACGAGTCTATATGATCATACGAAGGATTGGTTGTACGTATAGACTCATATAACCATCCTCGTCAACCTCCACTGTGCACTATGGAAGGAAAACACGATTTATAGGTTTGAAATCACATTTTCTGGTCAAAATCAGACCGTTTCAAACTACAGTTCGAACCACGAAGGAGTACGGAGAAGCGTGAAGGCATGAAAAAGTATCCTAGGTGGCAGCCAGAGGGGCAGCGGCAGTCGAGCGGCACGGCGGACTGGTGGTGGCGGCCCGTGGGGGGACTCAGGTGGGACAACGACGGTCAGTAGGGGGCGGCAATCAAGGGGAGGAGGGAAGGTTAGGGTTTGGTGGTGTAGAGATATTTCTATCTTTCCATATTCTCTACGTACCTTTTTCTTTATTTTATTTCTCTGTATCCATCTTATGTAATTCACCCATAGGACTCTCCTCTATATAAGAGAGCCTAATGTTCTCAGAAATAAACAATGCACTCATTTCTTCCAACATGGTATCTGTTAGCGTATTTGGAGCATGTATCACTTATGTAATAGGTGGGTAAATAGATCCCACCATGATCCATTTACCCCACCACTGAGTTTAGTCCCACATCTACCAGTGGTGGGACTTGGAGGCTCTGAGGAGGCTATATAAGGAGCCCCAGACCTCCTGTAACCATTGAGAAAGTCAATAGACTTGGAGGCTCTTTACACATCACTTTATCTCAGCATTATTTTATTTGCATGATACATTTGCATGTCACTCTTTACTGTGCATACTTAGGTCAGTTTGACCTAAGTATAGGGGGCCCTTCGGAGTCAGTTCCGCTATATCACCTTGTATTTGACCTATAGCTTCATATCACATTGTGCTATGAGGACATAGCAAAAGCTAAGTATAGTGGGGTATACCGAATATATTGTATATACTTTAGCCATAGCTCGCATTTTAAAATTTTTGGAACTTTTTATGGGCTAGGGTTTTAGTATTCTTGTGAATTGATTTTTTTGTAAAATTTTTGTAAAAATCTTTTTTAAAAAATTTGAGATCAACAATCTCCCTCTTGACCTCAAATGACAAAAACGGCCTCAACAACTCCTCACACTACAAGTCAGACAAATGCAGGATATCTCTTCCCAACCATCTTGCACCATTACTAGGCACACACATGCCTAATGATCCTCAGATAATTCATTCCCGATGCATCACCAATGAGACTAACTTGAACAAGTTCCTCCATGTCCACCTTGATCAAGTGGATCAGGTTCTGTATTATGTAGCCACTGGCCACTGCATTAAAAAATATGGTGTTTGCATCCTCCTTCAACCACTTCTGCCTCGACCACTGTCTTCACTCGCCTTTGTGCTTCTTTTCCTCCATAAGAACTAGATTATGCGTGTGTCTTGTGGCCACCTCTTGCAATTCCTGGAGTACTCAATCAATTCAAGGCTTACAATCTCAGCATGTGCAGTGTATCTCCTTTACCCACGAAGCATCCGAGACTCCCTCCTCTATTGAATAGGTATGCAGCACAAGGCTTTGAACTTCTCTGTCATCCTCTTAGATGTTGAACCTGCAAATTCCGTTATATTGCGAGCAACTTATGACTTTCTCACGAAAACCCTCCTCAAACATCTAGACACACTCAAAGTGGAAAGTGTTACCTAGGTGTTGGCCATCACTCAAATCCGAACAAATGGGTATATGGTCCAAATGCAATCTATGGAAGGCCATCACAGACCCCAAGGGAAAGCACTCTATCAGTCCAATCGAATTAAGAAAATGATCCAAACGAGATCGAGAGAATGAGCTTCTCCAAGTATACTTCAAGTTCGTCGCATTTAATACCTCCATCGAGGGGAGGAGGGAAGGTTAGGGTTTGGTGGTGTAGAGATATTTATATCTTTCCATATTCTCTACGTACCTTTTTCTTTATTTTATTTCTCTATATCCATCTTATGTAATTTACCCATAGGACTCTCCTCTATATAAGAGAGCCTACTGTTCTCAGAAATAAACAATGCATTCAGTTCTTCCAACATGGTATCTGTTAGCGTATTTGGAGCATGTATCACTTATGTAATAGGTGGGTAAATAGATCCCACCATGATCCATTTACCCCACCACTGAGTTTAGTCCCACATCTACAAGTGGTGGGACTTGGAGGCTCTGAGGAGGCTATATAAGGAGCCCCAGACCTCCTGTAACCATTGAGAAAGTCAATAGACAAACACGGCCCTTTGAGGCCTTCTCCCGTGGTTTCATCCCGCTCCTCACGAAGTAGGGTTCCACGTTAAATCTCGTTGTGTTCTATTGTTCTTTATCTTTTTCCAGGTTTACGCTTCCGCTTCCTATTTTTCTAACATGGTATCAAAGCGGGTTCGATTCTCGAGGGGTTTATGTGCGATAATTTTTTTTTAGATTCGAGTATCAGATTCATTGTTCATTTGTCTTGAAGATTTATAATCCGAGTTATGTTCGAAATCGTTCAAATTCCATATTTTGTTCCGGGGTTTCAAGAACCCTAAATTATGCTTGTATGTCACGCGCATCAAGCTCCTCAGATGCAGATCTTGCAGATTCAAACCCTAATAGGGTCTCTCGCAAGTTGCACCATCCGATTTCCAGTTTTCTTCCAGGCTTCCAGACGACAAGATCTAGGCCACAACGGGTCGCGCTAGGGCATCAACCTGTTCGTTGCTGGCCTCCTGCCGCATATGGCGACGCTCCAGGCTGCATCGCGGCATCGCCTCCCTTGTTGCTCCTTGCAGGGACCCTCCAGGGGAGGCGGCTCCTCTGGACCAGGCGAGATCAACTCTCTTCATCGCGCAGAAAGAACGTCTGTTCCTCTTCAGCGCATCATCCCGCGTGCCCCGAGCCCTAACTCTAGCAGGTTGCAGATGCCATCGGTCAAACATCGGTTCTCCATCGCGATTTGCAGGCAGGAGGCCGCATCTCCCTCTCGCGCGAGACACCCTTCCAGGAGGGACACCCTCGCAGGCAGCTTCTCCAGATCTCCGTGTGGTGCAGGCGCACAAGCAACCAATCGCTCCAGGGCGGCGATGCATGCCCTTCCTCGCACCAGATGCCGCTCAGAAACCTCCCACAAATAGCGGCCCAGGCAGCGCCTCCAAGCGGACCCCCCCCCTCGATTTCCGACTCCATAGTGGAGCCGCGCGATCTCCAGACGAAGGCAAGCACCCCCCCCCCCCCTCGATTTCGTATTCTCCCATCTGGCGACGGTGAAAGATGTTCCCATTGAAGGGGAACCCTAAGGGGGAGAGCCCGACGGTTCGTTTAAAAAAATGGTTATTTTGTATGAGGGGGGTTCAGGTGGACCGTTTATCTTTAAAAAAGAGAGAGAGAGAGAGGAGTATTCAAGCCCAACTGGGCCTGCCTTGTATGAAAAAAATAAAAAAAAAGGAAGAAAAAAAGGCGCGTACAATAAAAAGCCGTACGCAAATGTTTTGCTTTAAAAAAATAGAAAAAATGAAGAGGCGCGTACATTTACAAAAAAACCGTATGTAATTTTTAAAAAATGAGAAAAAAATGAGTTGCAAAAGCCGAAAAAAATGATGGAACGGCTGATGTTCAAAAAAATGACGGCTATTTAAAAAAAATGAAAAAAACCCGCGAGAAATTCTTTTGAGAATATTCATGTTTTCCCCATATTTATGTATTTTCTTATCTTCTCACAACATGATCAACAATGTCATTCCGACCAGTATGGGAGAAAGGGGGAGTATACGTAGAGTCACGGGTCTTGTTCTAAGATTCAGATGCCAGATTTTGCAGACCGGTCAGATGTTCATACTCTACAATCTTCAGATCCAGACTCAACGACGACACATGCCAATCATTTGTCATTCTTGTTGGTCGGCTAGAACTTTCATATGATCCATAGGGACTCCAGAGCAGAGGACCATTCCCTATGCCATTGAGGGCAAGGGTTTTCATGTGGTATCATAGGGTCTCCAGAGTAGAGTACCATTCTCTGAGCCAGATAGATCCAGTTTCACACTCCAGCCCGTTCATCCTCCTCACATGCACGCCATGAGAAGCAACGTCCTCGACTGCAGCAGTTGTGCGCGTTGGGTTGATATTGTTTGTAGTGTCATGTATTGTGAGTTGAGTTTCTTTCTGTTTATCCAAGCTGAGCATTGCATGCTCCAGCTTGAGGGAAAGTGTTAGAGTATTTGGAGCATGCGTCACTTATGTAATAGGTGGGTAGGATCCATTTACCCCACCACTGAGTTTAGTCCCACATCTACCAGTGGTGGGACTTGGAAACTCTGAGGAGGCTATATAAGGAGCCCCAGACCTCTTGTAACCAATGAGAAAGTCAATAGACAAACACGGCCCTTTGAGGCCTTCTCCCATGGTTTCATCCCGCTCCTCATGGAGTAGGGTTCCACGTTAAATCCCGTTGTGTTCTATTATTCTTTATCTTTTTCCATGTTTACGCTTCCGCTTCCTATTTTTCTAACAGTATCAGAGCGACGGTCCTAGACCGATGCTCGTATACCCTAACCCAAATTTACACTTGCCACCCCCCCCCTTCAATCTCGGCGTCGCCGCCCGCCAGCCCTCCTTTCTGCCGCCAGCCCCCTCCCCCTCCCGCGTGCCTTCTCGACGTTGTCAGCCCTCCTCGGTCCTCTCCACCGTTGCCGCCAAGCCATCGGCCTCCACTGTTGTCGCCCCCCGCTTCCATCATCCTCTCTCTTCGTTCACTTTGGTTGATGGATTTGATTGCATAAGTCTACATATGCAATCGAATCCTCACATGTCAGTGTAGACATCTATCCATCGGTCTACAAAACCCCTTGTGATCTTCATCCGGCAACATGTCAAAAAAAAAAGTCGACGTACCCGCCACATGTGCCTTCAGAGCTCTGGCACCAATTGTCAAGATGGACGGGACGAACTACCAGCTCCGGGCTATAGAGTTCATGAGCCTTATGATGATCTCGTAGCCAGACTTAAGGATATCATGCCTCTTGCCTCATCTCTGGGAGGCCATTCAGATGTGGCAGCTTCTGCTTCTTCCAGTACGTCCGCTACAGCCAACACCTCAGGTAGTCCTTATGCTTTTACCCCTTGTCATGGATCTGAGATTACGGAGTGGATTATGGACTCCGAGACGACACATCATTTATGTGGAGACAGAGAGCAGCTTACAGCATATAGACAGGTTCCTCCAGGAAGAACCGTGGTGATAGCTGATGGGACTCACTCCCCGATCACAGGACAAGGGGAGATTAGTTTGACGCCCTCGATGCGTCTGCAGAATGTATTACATGCTCCGGATCTCTCTATGAATTTGTTATCTAGTAGTCAGCTTACAAAGGATTTGTACTGTCGATCTATTTTTGACCCATCATCTCTTGTTTTTCAGGACATCCTTACGGGCAGAGTAATTGGGTGTGGATGTGAGCAGGGTGGCCTTTATCGCCTGGTTCGCACTCCTTATGCAAGCGCGTCCTTTCATTCAACCGGACCGGTCTCTTCCTATACTTGACATCTACATTTTGGCTACCTCCCTTTCCAGAAGATCTGTCACATTTTGATGCAGATTTCTCCGGGTTCTTCCTTCTAGTGTGAAGCATGTCAATTGGGAAAGCATCATCGGTTAGCTTTTCCCAGTAGCTAGAATCGGAGCAGTAGCTTCCTTTTTGAGTTAGTTCATGTAGATATTTGGGGTCCAAGTCGTGTTCCTGATCATCAAGGACACAGGTTTTATTTTGTTGCAGTAGATGATTTTTTTCGTTTGTTATGGGTGTTTCTATTGAAGAATAAATCTGAAGCGAGGGATGTGATCAAAAATTTTATCAACGAAGAGCATAATGTTTTCCCTTCGTCTGTGAAGTTTGTGAGGATCGATAATGCTTTGGAATTTGTACTCGTGCACTATCATATTTTTTCCTCCCGTGTTATAATTCATCAAACATCATGTGCTTACACTTCCTCAGCAAAATGGTGTTGCAGAGAGAAAGCATCGACATTTACTTGATGTCACTCGGACCCTACTAATTAAAAGCCGTGCCCCACATTCATTTTGGGGTGATGTTCTTACGGCATGTTATCTAGTGAATCGCATACCCTCGTCTGTCTTGGTGAGAAAATTCCTTTCTCTATAGCCTTCCCTGAGAAGGAGTTGTTCTCTCTTACTCCCTAAGTCTTTGGCTATGTTGCATTTGTTCACCAGTTGGCTCCAGGTCTTGACAAGCTCTCTTCTAGGGTTGTCAAATGTGTACTCCAAGACCCAGAAGGGATATCGATGCTATGATCCATTACGCAGGATATACTATATCATTGTTGATGTGACATTTTTTGAGTATGTGATGTATTTCTCTCCTACAGGTGAAAGGTTCGCTTCTTCAGAGTCTGATACTGAAATCTGCATGCCACCTCCTCCTACGAGTCAGTTGTCTCCTCTACATGTTAAACCACCACCACTTCCCTCTACACAGATGCATGTGACCATTGTTCCACCCTTACCAAAATTCTATACCTGTCGGCCAGCTTCTGCTCATGGTCATCGCCCGTCATCCAACACGCCCCAGGTTTGTTCTGATAGCATGTTTTCTAACGATGGGTCCGGTGATATTTCTGTACAGGGATCATTGCAGGAGGAGGTTCCCGAGGACCAGGACATACCCATTGCCATTAGGAAGCAAAAGCATACATGTGTGTCATATCCGCTTGCTTCCCAGTTGTCCTTTCATCGCCTGACAGGGGATTTTCAGAGATTTGCAGTGGCTCTATCTGCTGTGGATATTCCACAGACTTACCAAGAGACCTTGAAAAATAGTCGTTGGTGTTTATTGCAATCACGTGGTACCTGGAGTTTGGTGTCTGCTCCTCCTGACGCCTCTATTGTCAGTTGCAAATGGGTGTTTACTGTTAAATATCATGCAAATGGGAGCCTTGATTGTTACAAGGCAAGATTGGTGGCACGAGGTTTACTCAGCCCTATGGTGTAGATTATATGGACATGTTCTCTCATGTTGCTCGTCACTCCACTTTACATGTTCTTTCAGTTGCAGTGGTACGTGACTGGCCCTTATTTCAACTAGATGTGAAAATTGCATTTTTGTATGGAGATCTACATGAGGAGGTATATATGCAGCAGCCTCCAGGGTTTGCTGTTGAGGGGGAGTGTCAACAGGTTTGTAGGCTCCATAAGGAAATATATGGCCTTAAACAAAGTCCAAGGGTATGGTTTCAGAAGCTCTCGGATCTAATTGAATGGCAGGGGTTCAAAACGTCAAATGCAGACTATTCTCTATTTGTGCAGAGAACACCAAGAGGTACAGTTGTTATCACAGTTTATGTTGATGATATAATTGTTACAGAAGATGATGTGCAGGGAAGAAAGATGGCAAAAGAATTTCTGGGCAATCAATTTGTCACTAAGTATCTGGGCACCCTAAGGTATTTCTTAGGGTTGGAATTTGCTAGGAATGCACAGGGTCTTGTGATAACCCAAAGAAAATATGTTACAGACATGCCTGTTGAGATGGGCAAGATTGGGTGTCGACCTTCTACTACTCCTATGGATCCTACCATGAAGTTATACGATGATGATACAAATGAGGTTGCTAAGAGGAGATACAGATAGGTGGTGGGAAAGCTCCTTTATGTACTATTACCAGACCAGATATATCCTTTGTTGTGAGTCGAGTGAGTCAGTTCATTGAGCAGTCTCGACAAGTACATATGGATGCTATATACATGATATTGAGATATCTAAAATCTTCTCCAGGTGCAAGACTACTTTTCAAGAAAGGAGCAACTCTCTCTAAATCCGTGTGTGCTGATGCTGACTATGCAGGGTGTCCTAAGGATAGGAAGTCTACTTCGAACTTTGCAGTGTTTGTTGGCAGTTCTCTTGCTTCTTGGAAAAGCAAAAAAACAGTTGTGTCTAGATCAATTGCGAATCTGAATATAGGGTTATGGCGCAAGCAAGTACAGAAATGAAGTGGGTTCGAGCAGTATTAGCATATTTGCACATAGATGTTCATCTACCCATGCAGTTACAATGTGATAATCAAGTTGACCTATTCATTGCAAACAACCCTGCATTCCATGAGAGAACAAGACATATTGAGATAGATTGCCACTACATTAGAGATATGATTCAAAAGGGTTTGATATCTACCTCTCATGTCAGTTCAGGAGAGCAAACAGCAGATATCTTTACCAAGGCATTGCTCAGAGGACCATTCTTGAAGTGTTCGTCCAAGCTGAGCATGATTGACATCTATGCTCCATCTTGAGGGGGAATGTAGAGATATTTATATCTTTCCATATTCTCTATGTACATTTTTCTTTATTTTATTTCTCTATATCCATCTTATGTAATTTACCCATAGGGCTCTCCTCTACATAAGAGAGCCTAGGGTTCTCAGAAATAAACAACGCACTCATTTCTTCCAACAGGCGGGATACGAGAACTCTGGTCTAGGAACGTCACTCCGATACATGTAGAATGAAAGGAATGAATTGCATTAATAAGAGGCCCTAGAGTTCTCTTATATAGGAGAGGAACATGTTGGACAAATTACAAGAAGAAGATAAAAGAAATAGATAATATGACAACAATAAGAAAGATAACTAATATCTCAATAGTTGTTGGTAGGATCTCAACTGATATGATAGAGGGATATTCTCAGTAGTGCTTGTCAGATTGAATGCTGACAACATTTGGCACTTCTGCCCCATTGAGGATCTTATATCTTTAAAGAACAAAGCCTGTTGTGATAAAAAAATTAATATGTTATTAATTATAAGATAACATCATTTCTTAATGTAATATAAGTATGTAAAACAGAAACGATGTGTTCCCAAAGTATACAAGGTATAGAATCTGAGTTCACAATATTCTCAGTGAGCTTGCATCCGAGTTTTTTTAAAAGCTTGAATATAGGAATACTGAGGGGGTATTCCTTTGAAAACCTGGGTTGTGAAAATTGGAGGCACTCCCGTTCTGCCCCCAACTTAATACAACAATGAGGATAAACCCCTCTTTTCCGAGTGAGTTGTTCTGGTACCAGATATTACCTATACAATGAGGGCAATCTTCCGTAGAAAATTACATCTGAAATGTCAAGAATATCAAAAAGGAACAAATACAAGTGAAAAAAAAGAGAGAAATCAACGTCAGAAGTAACCAGTGATTGCAAGCATAAACAGTGTTCTGTCCTCCCTGCAGTAAATAAACCAGGTAGGTACAGGCCCTTTGAGGGGTACAGGATAAAAAGATTAATAAAAAATGCACAGTATTGAAAGTTGTTAACGGATCAGGACTCTCCAAGAGGATTGACAGATGACCAAACCCTCTTTTCATATTATGCAATTCAAAACCTCACCTTATATTTATTGTCTTGGCACTTCACTCCCACCACTGCATGATGTCCAATGGAATTATTCCTTCCAATTACAGTCTTCCCAGGAATGTCTGCACCAACAACAGCACCGCTGCCTAACAATAAGTACATGATATTGAAGATCGTCTGGAATGAAAAAGATCTGAAAATTGTATCACGGAGACAGGAAAGAATGATTCTATGGAGTCCAGATTATGACTTGACGGTACACAGAAAATTAGCATGGACCCCTTAGATTGTCTACCACAACACAAAAAATTCACTATTGGCTTTTTAAAAAATGGCACTGTTAAATTGTATTTTCTCATTTTGAGAAAATGTGATGTGGGTAAGGATCATGTTCTCCCTCCTTTTATTTACATGTTACTTAAAACAAAATCCTATACTCAAGAAAAGCCTAAATATTTTCAAAGTCCGGTGGTTTTTCCCTTTGTTCTGTAGGATTTCTCAAGTTAAATTGTCAGAGATCTTGGCTGTTTTTTTATAAATAGTATCGGATTAATTGAGATCTGTCACAAAATAATACATCGATATTTTCATCCTTTTTGAAAAGAGTAGATTTCCTACCCAAGACTCCAAAAAGTGAGGGAGTTCTAGGTTCTTCATACACTTGGTAAGTAGGCTATCAGTAATCAAGAGCTTTTCGTCATTTATCAAGCATATGAGCTGACGTAACACATACCATACTCCCAACAAAAGCTCTATGGCCTTCAATAAATGGCTACATGTACCCCAAACCCGCACATGTGAGTAGGTAGAAAATGCCTAGGGATGTGAGACAACTCTTAAGGAACACGGCAAAATAGCTCTGTAACTTCAGGAAGAGGTGTGCCTCCAAAGTGGTCACGGTGACCAGGTCTGGGTACTAAAAAAAACACAGATCTCTTCAAAGCTGTCAAGCTATGTATGAGGGTTGAGGCAGGCATGGTGCCGAAAAGTCAAGGAAGTCGAATTTAAGCCACTTTTGTTGCTTTTTTTTTGCTTCATCAGATCGAATGTCTACCGAGTTATCGTATCCAGCCATCTCCATAACTATGACCACAACAATAACCCAGCAAGGTCACCTAACTCCGAGATTTCTCACCCTACTCAATATTTTGTGTGATTTCAGTTGTGCCCATATTCGTAGCACTCAAAATCAGCATCGCCACTATTGAGTGCCATGATTAGGTCACTGCCGACACAGGTGTAAAGGAATCGATTCCCTCGCATTGTGGAAAAACGTTGGGAAACAGGTCGAATCAACGTCTGAAAACACCAGAACATGCGGACAGATTAATGTAAAAATTGAAACCATGGAACCATATGGCATAGAATACTTGGATGTCTCCACATGAAGCACGAAAGATGTTATACCTTCCTAGGTGCAAGAACCTCTAATTGTAGATGTTTCTTCTTGTAAGTTCGATCCAACCACCCATTCCATTCTTATGCATGTTGATGAGACGTGAACTCCAACACCTTCAAAAACTACGCTTGAACACACCCAGACATCCACACATGGATTGTCTTATCAAATTTCTGAACACGACATAGGCAACTATATCCCTAAAAACATGATGCACAAATGAGCATCACCGTATGGAAGAGGTGGTACACTTGAGGGAGAGAGGGGCAGTGATCTTGAAGTGAGGGTAGGAGAGGCTGGGCAGCTGGGTTGTTTTTTTTTTTTGAAATCCTGAAATAGGGGGAGACACTCGCCGGTGTTCGCCCCATCTTTTATCAAAAAAGCGAAAAACAAAAACAAGATGGAAATACAAAAGCAACGACAGAAGGAGAGACCAATTACAAAACCCACTCCTCCACCAATCTCTTGGCATGAATCCCCACGTTTTCCTACACGGGGTTGTTATAATACCCTAAGATGTCCACCCTCTTCTTACACGG